>VSMD01112686.1:0-174534 GCA_008750895.1 Mirza zaza
CCCCTTGCACGGCTCTACCTGGTACCCGGCCCACCTCACAGATGACAAGCAGAGCATCGTGTAGAGTGTGCACATGGGTAGAATTCAGGACTCCCTTGACGTTCTGGGGCTTCTGAATCCAGGATTACTTCATCTCAGCTTTATTTGGTTCTTTATTGCAAAAATCAAGCATTTTGGATGTGGATGTGGCGCACAGTAACATGCAGCAGGCAGAGGAGACGTGGATAAAGAAAGACTCCACCTCCTTAGCAAACACACAGGCGTCTCCTCTCCCCCATGGAGCTTCCCTTGCCTGTGAAATGTTGCAGAGAGGCTGGGGCCACGGCCCAGGAGATGTCATGTGAATGAAAAGCAGGATAAATGCGCAAAGCGATTTGCATAGAAGGAGCCTGACCCAGCTGATGTCGGGAGAGGGAGTCCCGGGGGAGGCGCCCCACATAATGGGCCTGCCTTTGTCGGCCCTGTATCTGCAAGAAGAGCCTGAGCCTAGAAAAAACGAGTTCGCAGTTCCTTTCTCACCCAACCAAGGCTTGCGAGGCTCCGTGCTGGCGTCTCCAATCCAAGCCGGCGTTCCACAACTGCATGTGCATCTGTGCTCAGGTTCGCTCTGGTGGTGCTCGACGACAGCCGGGGCACTGCACCGCGGGGCCCAGGGATAGAGCCGGCTGGCTGCGGAGTGTGCAGGGCCATGGCTCTGAGCTCAGCCTGCTCAGCACAGCGGAGAAGGGAAAAGGGAGTCCCAAACCACCGGTGATCCTGGTGGGAGTGGTTCAACCACCAAGTTGCCAAATTCTAGGGAGGAACCACCACCTCTCCTCCCCTGCTCCCCCTCCACAGCTAACTTTGGGGCAAGTGGCTGAGGGTGAGGTCGGGTGTGGTGGTGCGATGGAGACAGGTAGGGCGTTCAGGTCTTGCAAAAGCATCTCTAGACCTTATCGGGTGGCCAGGGCCCTGGAGGCTTTCTGCCAGCCTTCTCTCCCAGGGAAATGCCACCTTGCCTGTGAGCCAGTGCAGCTGGGGACTCTTGTGGGAACAAACATGTTCTGACCCACAGCCTCCTTCTGTCTGGATTTGGGTACAAGAAGGGCAGTGACATTATATCGCTGAGTGCTTACTATGTGCTAGGCATCATGCTTGTGCTTTATTCTCTAAAGCAGGCGTCCTCAAACTACGGCCCATGGGCCACATGCCGCCCGCCTAGAACATTTCTCCAGCCAGGCCGGGTGTTTTTGCCGCCGCTGCCTGTCCTGCTTAGCAGCCGACTCGTCCCGGGCCCACAGTGCGCACTGTCCCACGGTCTGAGGGACGGTGAACTGGCCCCCTGTTTAAAAAGTTTGAGGACCCCTGCTCTAAAGTCTCCTGCAAGATTGATACAAATAGCCCTTGATGCAGATGGGGACACCAAAGCTCAGAAAAGCTAGGAGCCTTGCTCAGGGTCTTCCACACTGATGTCCAAATCCGAGCCGGTCCAGTTCCGGCCCCACGCTCCTTCCACTGCTTGTTCTTCCATCACGTGAGTGCTTGCGGAGCGCCGACTGCCTGTCAGGCACTTGTTCAGTGCGAGGACTACAGGGCGGGACTAGACACTGGGCTTGGAGCCTGCTGGCGGAAGCAGGGGTCACACACGGGACCAGATGAACCAGATGTAGGTGACAGCTCTGAGCAGTCTGTGAGGAAGCACGACTTGGATGGGCCCCGGGTGTGGATTGGACCTGCAGGTGAGGTGACCAGGGGAAGAGCGGTGGGTACAGCTTCCCAGGACAAGGCCTCGGGGGGATGAGAGGACACCAGGGGGCCTGGGGGGCTATGCCCTGGGGACAGAGGGAGGGCAGTGGTCCTGTGAAGGGGGTGCAACCTTGCCAGCTTGTTACATGAGCATTTTTTAAAAGAACATTCTAAAATGACCCAAGTGTCCCCCAGTGGCTGAATGGGTAAACACAATGTAGAATACTACTCAGGCTTCAAAAGGAAGGAAATTCCGACACACACTACGACATGGATGAACCTTGAGGACATCATGCTAAGTGACATAAGCCAGCCTCGGACACCGGTCCTGCGTGATCCCACTCATATGAGGTCCCCAGAGCAGTCAGATCCCTAGACGCGGAAAGTGGAACAGTGCTTGCCAGGGGCTGGGAGCGAGGTTGGGGGAGTTGTTGTTTAATGGGGACAGAGTTTCCATTTGAGACGATGAAAGGAGCTCTGGAGCTGCATGGTGGTGATGTCACACAAAAATATGAACCTAGTTAATGCCAGTGAACTGGACTCTTAAAAATGGCTAAAATAGTAAATTTAATTTTATGTGTATTTTCCCAGAATTAAAGGAGAAAGTACGTTCTAGCTGCCAAGTGGAGAGCAGATTAGAATGTGAGCTACATAGGGAGGAATAGAAGCAGACGTGACACTTTCGGTCGTCCAGGTGCGAGGTGGGACCTCACCAATCTCCTTAGATGGAGATATCCCCACCTGGAAACATCCAGGGTGATGCACTCTGCTTTCCAGAGTGTGTGACTGGTGCTTATTCCAGCGAAGGCTGCATCTGTCAACGACGAGCTCCTGTCCACATCCATCAGGGGTTGCCTGCGGCCACAGCACAACCGACAAGTGGGATCGGAGCTCCCAGCAGCACCCGGAGTCTGTCTCTACTTGTCAGCAAGGCTAGGCCTGGCTGTGTCTGTCATCGCAGGCCTTTGATGATGCATGCGAAAGGTTGTGGCTAGGATCCCCAGTGAGTCACCCCGGACAAGTCCTTTCTATGGTTTTCAGGCTTCGGTTATTTAAATGTAAAAGTGGCTAAGTAACGTTAGCTGTGGGCAGGTGCCCAGCACACAGTGGGCATGCAGGAGATCTGGCTTCTCGAGCCTCTCCAGCCCTCCCTGGGTCCATGCTCCAGGAGGGAGAGGCCCTCCCCAGGCATCATTGCCTTTCCTCCGTGTCCCCCACCTGCCAGCCCAAGGCCTGCCACATGTCCGGTGGCCGCGCCCTCCCTGGGGCATGTCCGAGGCTGGCCTCGTGCAGCGAGGTAGCAGCTCCTGGGAAGCAAATGCTGTACGGATTTTGAATACATGTCTAAGGCGTGTTCTCACAGAAGCACCATGTTCTGACTCATGAGCAAGTGTGCCTCGGGGGCTCGGTAAGTCCTTTCAACTCTGCCGCCTTCCCCATTCAAACAAAGCCACAGGCTCCCTTTGTTTCGGGGCTCGATGAGGCAGCGGGAAAGGAGAGGCCTGGCAGTCCCGCCTGCCTTTCCGTTTCAGAAGCCGGAGTGTTTGCGCACCGAATGCCAAGGTGGTGACGGGTCAGACCTTAGACACCAGACTTGGAAGAAAAGTGAGCAGAGCCAGTTTTCCACGTTGTAAAGGAGATCATGACTTATTTAGCTGAGGAAAGGCGGGAGTCTGAGAGTTTGAGTCCCTCACCCACTGGCTCTGTGACAATGGGCAAGCCGCGTCACCTGTTTGGGCCTCAGTTTCCTTGTCTGTACAGAGATCCAGGGGTCACACACTGTCCACTCTAGCCAGCTAGTTGTTAGTGGACCCCGATGTTGGAAAACCCTCAATTGAATCATTCCTTCCAGCTCTGATATCCTGAGCCTGTCTCCAAAAGGACTGCACTTCCTGTGTGTTTTGGGCCCGATTGTAGCCCCCACACGGATATGCTGCCTCTGCCAGAGGGGCAGCATGGGACAGAAGGAAGGACACGGCTCGGGAGTCAGGCAGAGGCAGGTTTAGAAATCTGAGCCAATCACTTGTCAGCTTTGTGACATCAGGCAAGCTATGTAACCACTCTGAGCCCTGATTCCTCATCTGGAAAATGGGGGTAAAACAATACCTTTCAGGGCCATGATAAGGACAAGAAATAAAATGGAAACCTCCCAGTACAGTGCCGGACACAGGTAAATGGTACCATTACAGCGTATCGGTTAAAAGCTCAGACTTGGGTCAGACAGATGTGAATTTAAACCCACTTCCATCACTGCCAGCTGTGAGATGACTGGCAAGCACTAAACAAGAATTCTTCCTAGCTGTTATTAGGGGAGGGCTCTAACTATGTGTGCAGGTAAGAGGGGCTTCTTGTTTTCAAGTGGGTTTTAAGAACAGCAGCCATGAGACACACACGGTGCATTACAGTTTTCAGAGTTGCAAAAATGGGGCACAGGAAAATTTAAAGGAGCAGAATGTCACCAGTAGCAGCAGTTTTATAGACAAGCCTTCTCCAGATAGGACCAAAAGTTCCTTCCAGCCCAATAATCTCAGTGTCTTCTTTTGGGACAAGATTGCTTCCGCTCTTGGGTTCTGTCCCCACAAAGTCCCTGGAGGAGGAGGACATTGTTCCCAATAAAGAAGCCAGTATTAAAATCCAGGACCTACCCCCACCTACAGTGTGGCCATCCACAGGGGCTGGGGTTGCTGTAGGGACACCTGGTGGTTACTGCCATCTGGTCACAGGGGCCTAGGTGGAGGGGTGCTCCAGGTGTTCAGTGCAGGGGTGCTGCTCCAGCAGATGCCCAAAGGCCTCCACTTTGCTCCCAACCAGCAGCAGGGCCCAGGCTTGGGCCGGCCTCCCAGGTGACGGTTACCTTTTCATGTAGATTCTGCAGACTCTGCAGGTCGGGGATAGAGCCTGAGTGCCTGAATGTTGCCTACGGACCCAGCGACCAACCTCACGGGGGAGACGACTCTGCCTCGAGACTGTCCTGGCCGAGTCCCAGGCAAACCGGGCAAAGGGAGGCCCTGAGCCTCCTCAACCGCCCTGCAGAGCCCATGGGGCCTGCACACGAGCATCAGCGCAGCTCCCAGTCTGCGCCGAAAAAAGAAAAGAAAAAAGAATACCTAAAAATTGATTTAAGGACATGGATGTGTTTTTAAGAATAAAATAAGCTATCTTGAAGGAAGTTCTACCTCCAAAGCATGTTTAGAGGCGACCCATTCAAAACTTTAAAAAAACATAAACAAAAGCAAAAGAGAATCCCATCCAGAATCTTCTCTGTTACTCCTCTGGGGAGAAACTACTGGAAGACGAGAATCTTGGCCCCCTTCTCAAGTTCTCCCGTGGGGCGATGGACTCTGTGTGTGCAGCTGGTGCCTGGCTGAGCTCAGATCCGTGTGTTCTGATGCCTGCCTTCTCGCCCGGCCGTACCTTCTCTGAGACGTTCACTGTTTTGTTGATTCATTATTTCGAGAACATCCTGTGTAATTCACATATATAAGCATGAATAACACACAAGGGAGATCCTACCCAATTATTAAAATAGATTAAAGTAGTTAATTATAATTGAACTCCACCTTGGTTTTATTTTCAATTTACTTTATTTTATTAGAGCAGTTTTAAGTTCACAGCAAAATTGAGTGGAAAGCACAGAGAGTTTCCATATACCCCCTGCCCCACCGACCCACGGCCTTCCCCACCCCACGGCCTGCACAGAGTGCTGCGTTTGCGACAGTCCACGAACCCGGAACATGGACACAGCATTTTCCCCCAGACCATAGTTTGCATCGGGGTTCACTGTCAGTGTTGCACGTTCTGTGCATTTGGACAAATGTTGGTACCCACCATGACAGCGTCCCACAGAACAGTGTGACTGCTGTAGACAGCCCTGTGCTCGGCCTGTTCATCCCTCCCGCTGCCCCCAACTCCTGGCAACCACGGATCCTTTTACCGTCTCCGTAGTGTTGCCTTTTCCAGAATGTCGTATAGTCAGAATCCACTCCCCCGATATTTTGCTAACTAATTTTCCTTACTAATGTAAGTCAGGAACTAAAAGGAAATTGGCAGGTCCACGCTGGTGTGACATTAAGACGGTTGCTCATTCTCCTCCTGCCTCAGTTTCCTCATCCATAAGCGAGGACAGCTGCACCCCAACGTGCCCCAGCACTCAAATCCCATGCATCAGTTTGACTCTGCAAGCCCCTTGTAGGCAGGGCCTGTGACGTTCTTCTCCACTGTACACCTGGCTGCTAAAACAGTGTTTGAAACATAGCACGTGCTCAGGAATTGCGTGCTGAATACATTTCAGCTACAGTTTGGGTTTGATGGTTGAATTTATCTAAACACTAAAGAAATCCTATATTAAAACATGATAATACCTTCCGGAGCCGAACTGTAAATTTCATCCTGACCCTTCTTATTCTCTTAATTTAGACTCAGTACTAATTTCTCTTATCTACCAAAAAGTGCAAAAATTACCAAAAAAGGTACAAGTGTGTCACAGTAATAATTCATGTGATTGGCTGTCAGAAAGAGATACGAATTTTGTTTAGGGACTACTGAACTGTTACCTTTTTACAAATAAAAAAAAACTGGATAAAACTCACTTAGCTGATCCCTCGAACTGCGGACATAACTGCATAAATAATTCCCACTGCATTAATGCTTCACAAAATAAAGATTCACTAAGGAAGTAATTTCTACAACCTTCATAATTTATGTTTATAAGTTTCTAATGGGCTTGGTGGGCAAAGTTCCTCCTTAGCCCTGCCCTGAAGTTCTCTACGTCCTCAACCATAAAATGGATTTGTCACGGATGAGTCATACACTTCAGGTTTGAGCATTTATTTGCATTTTTGCCATCAGAAACCGTCCTTACTTGGTCAGTGTTTCATCAGCGCAATGATCAACACAGAAGACGACTTCTGTGATCCCACGTGTGGGGGTTTTTCCCCAGACCCCAAGCAGTGGACACCAGCTGGGTGTCCTCCAATTCACTTCAATTCTGGTGATATCTACCTGGTAATAGCCTTAGATCCCACAGGTTGAGGGCTCAGTCCCTAAGACTGCTCCCCGCCTTCAGACACCAGTTGCAAGTCCAGGCCTCTGGAACTTCCAACCAACGAGCTTCAAGTTGGGGTCCCCACGAACCCCTCTTTGGGTTCGATTAATTTGCTGAAGCAGTTCACAGGCGTCAGGGAAACACATCTACCAGTTTATTATAAAGGATATCACAAAGGATACAGATGAAGGGATGAGTAGGGAGAGGTACAGGGGAAGGGGTACAGAGCTTCCATACATGTTCAGCTACTCAGAACCTCTCTGAGCTCTGTCCTTTGGGGTTTTTATGAAGGCTTCATTATATAGGCATAATTCACAACTGTATAGAAATGTGATTGGACAAAAAGTGCATGATCTAAACCCAGCAAGGCCTGTGTGTCCAGACTTTTCTTGGCCTCTCTGTGTAGCATTCCTTCCTCTAGGGTATGGGGCAGGACCCCCTCTGGAGTGAGGGTGTTCAGACCCACAATCAGATTAGAGAGGGCAGGTGAAAGGAAGATAGGAGAAGGTCAGAGAGGGAGATTCTGTTTCCTGAGGGCTGCCCCCCGAGGAATGAAGTTCCCAACTTTATAACGAAAGACAGTAACAAGGGCTGTGGGAGTTATGAACCAGGAACCGTGGCTGAAAACCAATATATATTCCTAATATCACAGTCAGTTATTGGAACTGGGTTGCTGAGATAGATCATCACAGCCTTTGTCTGCATGGTTACATTTTTTACTTCTTTTTGCCAGGCCGTACATGCATTTTGTATTTTTTCACTGAACATGAAGACATAATGCTCCTGTGTTATATATGTAGTATTCATGTTTAGAGCAAAAGGCCTCCTTACTGCCCTCCACTGAGCCAGCCACGCAGGGTACCTGCTGCTCTCGGTGGCCTCTTCGGAGGGCCTTCTGATGTCCCCAGTCAGGGACAGCCGAGGACCACCTGCACACGTCTGTTCTCACCTGTCGGGCTGTCTTCAGACCAAAAATCTGTTGTGTTTGTGCCCAAATCTGTCCTTGACGGGCTTACTTGATATTATAATTACACAATTTAATTAAATATCACATAAAATGTGAGTGCAGAAAAGTCCATAAAAACTAAGTTGCAAATCTCAATAAAAATGAGTCACTAAAAATAAAGGCTACTGAAGTAGATGTAGTGAGATAAGCCTGTGGAGAGGGGAGTCTAGATGATTCTGCATTCATACGGCTTCCCAAGTGTCCTTCATTTCTCACACCACAGTAGCCTGTAGATGTGATTCTGCTCAAGATGGTGTGGAGGTCGGGGCAGCAGACCCACATGCAAGAAAAAGGCTTGGGTGCTACATTAAATGTAGGCAATTGAATGTAGTAACTGTGTGTTCTTTAAATAAAAGCAAATATTTAAAATAAGTGCTTTTTATCACTAGTTTCAGTGGAGTTACATAAGAGGGATTGTATTGTATCATTTTAAAAAGCAGATTAACATTCCCATGTGTTGATGTATCATAATTTAGTAAACCTATTAATTTTTGCTCCATTAGATTATTTGTAAGTTTTTAAAAAATACTACAGTGAACACTTTTCATGCATATGGTTTGCTTTGCTTGTTGAATAATTTTTTTGGATAATATTAGAGAAGTATGATTTCTGTTGCAAAGAGTATAGTTTTCTAGATTTTGGTAAGTACTACCTTTTAACTTGCCAAAAGCATGGCATTTCCATCTCCTTAATAGTAGTGTAGTCACACAGGGGTGGGGAATCTGTGGCCACGGGGACACATGTGGCCCTCCAGATCCCCAAGTGTGGCCCCTTGACTAAATCCAAACTTCAAAACTTGGATTCAGCCAAAAGGCTGCTCTCAAGGATCCAGAAGGCCACATGTGGCCCCAAAGTTATATTTTGGTTACTATTACTACATAACCAACCACGCCATAACTTTGTGGCTTAAGCAACCACAAGTTCATTAATTCTCATGGTTCCAAGGGTTGATCAGGGCCCAACTCTGAGTGTGGATGCTCTTGTGCTGGGCTCACGGGGGTTGCTCATTCAGCTACAGGCAGAGAGCAGTTGGGCTTGACCTGAGAACTTGGTATTAAATCTCTACACTGCCTAGGTAGAAATGGGAGTGAGGCAGGGAACTCAGGAGAATGAAAGATTGCCTTTCAGTAACCAAACATTTCAACTGACATCTCCCCTCCCACATCCCTCCCCACCCAACCCCAGTTCCGTGTGAAGGATGAAGGATAAAAGCATCACAGTGGGAAAGTCAGAATATGGACCTGAAAACCCAAGATATGGATGGTTTACAAGGGCATGAAAGTCCTTATTTATTTCAAGAACCTTGCTTTAGCTAGACACGAAGAAGATTCCAGATTCCTCCTGAAGGAGTGGGAGTCGAATGCTTATCTGAAAGCTTTTGTTTTGCATTCACTCTCATCCCCCCCATCTGGGTGTGCAGTGGATAATTACTACTTTCTTTTTTAAACACTACTTCAGCAAAGCTGGAGTGTCACCAGTATAGGAGGCAACTCTGAAATGAAGACCAAAATGTATAAATAGACTCTCTGAAAGCACAACAAAGGCTGGGCTGTGACCCCCACAGAGGAATCAATATTTCAAATGAGCCTTGGTGCTTCCGGGAACATGATTCTATTTAACACCCAGCCCCATCTCCACCCTCCTCCTCACCGCTTTCTCCCGCTTCCCACCTCCGCACACCAGGGCTCAAATGGTGAGTAAGGTCTCCAGCAGCAGTGCCAGGCCCTGGCTCACAGCTGAGGTCTTCTGGAAGGAATGTGAGCCTTAGCAGAGGATGGTGGCATCAGCCCTACATTAAGAAAGTTAGCAATGACTCAAGAATGCCATCAGAAGAGTTCCATAGTGATCAACCCATGGGAAAACCATCTCCCCCCATACTGACCTGAAATTGTCCCCGAGTGTAGAGTGAAGAGAAGGTGGAAACAAGTCATGGGTGGGAAGACAGAACTAAGATGTGGGAGAGAAAGGATAGCTCTTTGTGGGGAGGTGATTTCAGGGGCCATCAGACTCCAACTTCACCCACTTCACAGCCTGGTCCATTCTGGCCTCAGCGGTGGTCCTGCTGAAGGCTTTCCCACTGGTCAGATACAACATTAATGGTTCCTTTATAGCAGTTCCAACATCACCAGTTTAGGGAAACCCTGAACCTGCCCACCCTACAGTGTTTCATGTAATATCTTATCATAAAGCAATAATAACAACAATATTGTTGTATCTAATATTTGTGAGACATTCCCGCTATATATTAAAATCACTATCCTTGTTTTGCAGACCAATAGGAAAAGATAGAGAAGTTTGATAACCTGCCCAAGGTCACAGCCCTGCCCCACGTCACCAGGCGGCCTCTGTTTGGGGAACATGCTGACAGGAGCCCATCCAGGAGAACCCTCAGACCCAGGAAAACTGCTCAGCATGCCCACCCCTCTGAAAATGCCAGGAACACGCCTTTTTGTTGGTGTTTGTCCATTTTCCCAGGTGAGAGCAGCAGTGGCAGCAGCTACTTGGCAGTGCAAATAGGTGTCACCTAGGGCATACTGCCAAACTGAACTTTCTTGAAGCAATGTTCCAAGAGGAATGTCGTGTATGTCATTTTCCCCATTCTGTGCCCCCAGTTCTGGATAGCAGTGATCAGAGTTGAAGATCAATTTCAGTTATCGATTATTACCGATATTCAGCAGGGTCCTTAATCCTCAACCTCGTTAGGATAAGGAAAGGGCTGGTGGAACAGGGTTGGATCTACACTATAGATTGACAATTTTGTATCATTTACTATTCATTCTGCCTAAATATAATTTTACACATCAAACAACAGCGATGGGAGTTGTGATATTCAATGCCATTTATGTCCTCAGGAAGGCTGGGTGGAACCCTTTGCTCCCTGAACTCAGAGAATAAACCCTCTTTTGGCTTATCCTCACCATCCCAGTTCTGGTGCCCCTCCCTGGGCCGGTGCTCACATTGACCTTGCCTATCTGCAGCACTGGGTTTCTTTAGTGTCTTACCACCCTGGTAGGAAGGCAGCAGTCACTGCTCTGTATGCAGGAACTTGAAGCCGCACCTTTCTCTCTGCTAAATAAAGAATTACCTGAGGGCAAGGAGGAGGTCTCATTCACCGCACCTAACCCAGTGCCTCAGACACAGTAGGCATGAAATAAACATTTACTGAGCTTAATTAACACTTGCAGATCATTTCAATAGCCACATTTGAAAGTCTCTTTCACCCCCAAAACAAAATCATCCTGTCTGCACCTTGTCTTAGTCCATTTAGTGTTGCTATAAAGGAATGCCTGAGGTTGGGTAATTTATAAAGAAAAGAGGTTTATTTGGCTCATGGTTCTGCAGACTGTACAACATGGCACCAGCATCTGCTTCTGCTGGGAGCAGGGGGGACAGGTGTGTCAAATGGTGAGAGAAGAAGCAAAAGAGAGAGAGGGGAAGGGATGCCAGGCTCTTCCAAACAGCCAGCTCTCACTCGAACTAATAGAGAACTCACTCGTTCCCTCAAGGAGGGCACCAAGCCATTCATGAGGGATCCATGCCTATGACCCAAACACCTCCTGGGTCCCACTGGGGACCAAATTTCAACATGAGATTTGGTGGAGACAAACATGCAAACCATATCACAACCTTAACAGATGAAGAGCTGATGACTGACAGAGAAATAAAGGCAAATATCAGCACACCACCACATTTCAGGAGGACCCACCTCCCCTCCCTCATTTCCTCTCTCTTGCTCTCTCTCACTCTCTTCATTCCCCTGCCTTCCAATTCCCTTGTCTTCCATCAGTGGACATCCAAGAGCTCCTCCTAAAGTATTAAACTCTGAAGATATAGAAATAAAAAATATGGGCTTCTAGTATAAGGGACAAGCCAGACATAAAATATTTTACCATCCAGCCTGAGAAGCAGATAGAACAGGCAGAGACAAAGGGCTAAGGGAGCTGAGAAGAGGTGACTTCCCACATGGAGGGTGAGGGAAGGTTTCATCTGAGCAGAGTCTCAAAGGATGGATGGAGCAGGAGGAGAAAGGCTCTCAGGGATAGAGACCAGTGGGCACTAAGAAGGCCAGAGAGAAGATTTGGGAAGAGCAATTTGGTGGAAGGAAAGGCTGGGGACAGGGCTGAAGCTGTTGGGCAGCAGAGCCACACCATCAGGAGTTCAGACTGTGTTCTGGAGGCAGCAGGTTGCCTGAGTTCACACTCAAACAGAATCTTGACGTGTTCAAAGGAGTTCATTAAGAAGGACATACTCCCTTCGAGGATTGCAACTTTGTCTTGTCCTCCCAACACATTGACTGGCCCTTTCTAGAGATGTTCCATAAATATTTATTGAATGAATGAATGAACTGTCCACATCAGTGCTTCTCAAATGTTAGCAAGCATCAGAATCACCTGGAAGGCTTGTTAACATAAGACTGCTGGGCTCCATACGCATAGCTTCAGAACCAGGAGATCTGAGAAGGGGCCAGGGAACAAGCATTTCTAACAAGCTTCCCAGTGCTGCTGCTGCCGCCACTGGTCCGCGGATCACACTTTGAATGCTGCTGGTCTACACAGCATATCTCCTCCTCCACCTGCACACAAATCAGAAAATACTCAGAGTAAGTACTTTAAGGAGGCCCAGGACCAGGAGATTAATAATACCTCACATTGATATATTCCTTTACAGTTTCCTGGATATTCTCTCTTTTTGACCCTTCCAATTCTGCAGCACTAGTACCTCTTTTCACAGATGAAAAAGCAGGTGTCCAGTTCCCTTTCCAGTGAAAGGATATATAGCAAGAACAATAATAGCACTCAATCATGGGATTGTTTTGAGAACTAAATGACTCAACACATGTACAGTGCTTAGAAGAGAGCCTGGCGCACACAGTAAGCTAATTAAGTATGTGTGTGCGTGAATATGTGATATTGTACATTACATCATGATTATTAATATGTGCCCTGAAGCCATTTTGCTTTCAGGTCGGGGACAAGTGGAATCTATAAGGGGCCTTAATTCAGACCAGGACTCCTGGGTGTTGAGCTCAGTTTTCTGATCCAGAATGTTTTTTCTCAAAAGCAGGACAGAATTCCTCCATCAGAAAGACCAGACAGGAAATGTCCCTGGAGAGGAATGTCAGGGAAGAATTCACACAGCGCCTCTGCCCAGCACTTGTCTTGGAGTCCGGAAAAGCCCACGGGCCCCCGTGGGGCTGGTCTGGGGCAGCCCGCACGCAGGCCGGGTAAGGCCACGGTTTGCTGCCACTCATTTCCCTCCCTCACACGTATGTGTCCCTGGGTCATGGAAGGTTTGTGGCTGAGTTACAGTATCATTTCCAAGAAGGCACTGAAGCTGAAAATTAGACAGCTGGTGACAGTGGAACACAGCACCCAGTGCCACCACCTAGAGCATTTGCTGGTCTGAGCCGCGTGTGGCTCTAACAGGAGGCTGCTGGGCCGAGACAGTTGCTTCCCTGGGTGTGTGTAACCCCCAAGTCCTCTGTCCTGGGGCCTTTTCCTGTTGCTACCGGCTGATGAGCCCTTTCTGTTGGCAACTCCTCTCCTGCACAGATGTCTCATCTGTAGCTTTCCTGCCGCTGTGTGTGCTGCCCCCCTCAGGAGTCTCACGGGTCATTTGTCAGGGAGTTAGGGATAAAATTTACCAAAGCATTTATAGCTCCTTTCCTAGGAGCCAGGTTCCCATGCAGTACAGTACCTTCTGGGCCATACAAGAATTACTCAAGAGTAGCACTACCATGGAAACCCTTAAACTAGCAAGGCAAGACTTTCTCTGGAGAGTCGAACGAAAGAACAGAAATTCTAGTGGAATCTGTAGGACTAATTTAAACACTTTGCTCTGGAGTAATTTGGATACAAAGAGCCGGCTCTAGTTCAGCCCCTCTCATGGGAATATTTTAGACAAACAAGAAGACTATATTCTCATTCGACATTAAGCATGGGTTAATTTATGAAATAAATTCCATTTGCACATAAGCTGAATTTATACAAATCGCTCTCACTGAAACTGATTTCTATGTAACCTAATGCAGAATTGAGCTGTGTTTTAATTTTCATTTTCATAATATTCTATCAGGAGTAACCAAAATACATTAAAGTTATGACACCTTTTGAACACGCATGTCATGAAAGTTCTGCTATAACTGATTTTTCAATTGCTAAGGCCACAGTGTAAAATCTGAGGCCCCTCAGTCCACAGGATAGGGACTCATGGGGTGGGGGTGGGGGACGCAGCAGCAACCAAACCAGCTGAAGTCTGCTCTCCCGCGCACACTGGTGACCAGCAGGCTGCTGCCTGGCTCTGCAGACTTCTCTGCATACTTAGAATTCTCCATTGTCCTGTGTTTTCTTTTCCTTTTTTCTTTTTCTTTTCTCTCTCATACTCTGCATTCCTTCTACCTTGTCCTGTGTTTTCTTGTTTGAGTTTGTTACATAACAGTATTAGTGTGTTTCCCAGCCCAGTTTGGTCCTTTGAGCCACACCGTTGTGTTTGCCTGGGAAAGCAGTTCTCAGCCTCCAGGGGCGGCACCGCATGTGCGTGACCCAGCTCGTGGGTGGGCACTCAGGTTGTGCAGAAAGCAGCCAATGGCCTCGCCCACCAGGTTTGGGGTAAGACGCAGCTCCTGTGATGCCACCTGTCACTCAGCAGTTCTCTCACCCATTCAAGAAGCAAGTGGGAGAGAGGCCAACTACAAACAGAATAACTTCAAATCCATTTGAATTTGTAAAAAACAAAATCAAATACGTAAAATCAGTGGCAACTTCTATGACTTAAACTATTATTAACACAAATGACTTCTGCACACCAGTGTGCCATGACATGATGGCTGAGCGTGAAAGGGGGTACAACTAATTGTCAGTGGCTACCAGTGATAGCCTTTAAACGATGCATCCTAATGTGAGGCCACATGCCATTTTTTTCATTAGCCCACATTATTCAGTGCCATGGTCTCCCAGCAATAATTTAAAGTTGCAGTTATAGTTGCACATGGATCCATTTTATGATGTCTGGTTTTGACTGCGACTGTTAATACCAAAACATTTATCCACTTCGGTCATAAAACCCATCAGTTATGTACAGAAAATGAAAGAAGTGGTTAGACTGGGTTTTCTGCTGCATTGTGAACTGGATCTGATCTTTCTGACATGGGTGTAACAAGGTCAATCCAATGTTACACATATGTGGTCATTTAGGAGCCCTTTTGGCAATTATGATGATGATTATATTGAATGTAGGTTGCAGATTAGAGAGTTCATCATGTAGTAATTAGCACAAAGAAATCTGAAGACCTTTTTGTTTCTCTTTTATGAGACACAGACTTTCTGACTTTTTCATAAATTGTTTAGACTTTCTGTGCTTCTAATTCCATGATTGTATATTGTTACAGTCATGAGTATGACACTTAGCATAGGAGTTTGTTTCAACAAAGAGTCCCTGTCTCAGCAGGACTCCTCATGGTGATTTAGAAAGTTTCCTCCTAAAACTGTAGCAAAATATCTAGTGGTTTCTTGTTAAGTACTGTCAACTCAAAGCCAGAAAAGGAAAAGGAAGCATCTAGAAGACACAAAGGCTTGCACCAAAGCTTGTATATTTTACTAAAGAGAGAGTGTGCTCTCTTTTATTTCAGAGACCATTCAAAAAGGCTTTGTTGTGCATTTTACAGCCCACAACGGTTCAACAAATAATTAATGTACCCTAAGCTTGTGAGACCAGTAGGCTGACGGCTATAGACAACTTGGTCACATAGCCACACTTTCCTATAAGGGAGGCTGAACATACTGTCTTTATTCTGGGCAGCCACGTGCCCCCTAGAACCTAGGAAGAGGAGGACAGATATCCCATTAGTATCTCTGCCACAAGCACCCTTCCACACTTACTCAAACCCTTTGACAACCCTAATCTCCCAGTGCAAAATTCACAGGTTGTCACAGTGTGTGGACTGGTTTCCTGCAGGCCAGGCTTCTACCCTAGTCCTATCAGCTATGAACAGGAAGAGGGAGTGGGGACAATGCATGCGGGCACAAGGTGCCCCTTTCAGAGGCTGTGTGAAGGAGCAGAGACTTTGGGAAAGGGGGCCTGGGCAGAGCAGGCAAGTTGACTGACTCGCTCACTACAACAGGCTAGCGATGTGTTGCAGATGGCTGTCAATGCTAGAGTAGAAAATCACAATCCAGTTCAGCAGGCAGGCCATGGAACCCCACCAAAGTATTTTTTTTTTTTTTTTTTTGCAAGGAAATGGTGTGAGTGAAGATTTACCAAGACGAGGTTATACTGGCAGTGGTGTGGGGACCGATTTGGAGTAAGGTGAAATGGAGAAGTAGAAGCCCCCATAGGCAACACCTGCATCAGTCCACATGAGACTGAATTTGACTTTTTTCCCCCAATATATTAAGGGGGTACAAATGTTTTAGGTTACATGGATCACTTTTGTAATACTTGAGTTCTGGCTATAGGTGTGCCCATCGTCCAAATAGTGTTCATTATAACCAAGCTACAGAATGGAACAAAATATTCACAAGCTACACATCCAATAAAGGGCTGATATCCAGAGTTTCAATTTTCAAGCAAATCAGCAAAACAAAACAAAACAAAACAAAACCCAAACAGCCCTTTTAAAAAGTGGGCAAAGGACAAGAACAGAAGTTTCTCAAAAGAAGAAAGACAAATGGAGACCAATAAACATATGAAAAAATGGTCAACATCACTAATCATCAGGGAAATGCAAATTAAAACCACAATGAGATATCACCTTGCTCCAGTTAGAGTGGCTTTTATTAAAAAGTCCTAAAACTATAGATGCTGGTGTGGATGCAGAGAGAAAGGAACACTGTTGGTGGGACTGCAAGTTAGTAAAACCCTTTTGAAAAACAGTATGGAGATTCCTCAAAGAACTAAAAGTAGACTTACCATTCGATCCAGCAATCCAGTATTGGTTACCTACCCAAAGGAAAAGAAGACTTTTCATCAAAAAGGCACCTGAATTTGGCTTTGAACAGAACTGTAGAAGGCAGAACTGTTAAAACTAGGTAGGCAATTATAGCAATGAGAAAGGGCAGCTGACGTTATAATGGCAAGGGAAGGGTAGGAAAATCTATAAAAAGCAGAATTTCAAATTAAAAAACCATGGCAGGCAGCATGGGCTGTCTAGTTGAGTGGCACTTAATACAAGTGTGATTGTATTATTTATATCTGCCATCATAGCATAATGTACAGTCATGATGATACCCCCAGTTCTTTAAAAAAAAATCATTATACCATACTTCAGAAAGCAAGAACATTTGTAATACATTATATGAAATACTTTTATTCCTAATGGTAAGAATAAAGTTTTGTGTTTATTTGAGAAGTAAGCTTAGGTATCTAGAAGATACATCTTATTTTCCAAATAATAATTAAACGAGTCCTAGTTATACCTGGAACAAACATGTTTTCAAATGCACATTATAGTTCCGCACTTAGATGTGCAGATTACGTTTACCTTGCTGACCACCAAGTAGAAAGCATGGCCCTGGAAACCCAAGTTCGGCATTCAAAAACCTCAGCTAAATGAATGGATAAAACTCATTCAAAGAAGTCAAGCCTATTGTTTATCAGAGAAATGCAGCTATGTAATGCATGGGTTATAAACAGGACACCCAACATGAGACCCAGGTAAGCGTACATGTCCAGTTGAAGGGCTAGAGCTTACATAACTCTCCTTCGAAAGACCAATTTCCATAACAGTTCAGTCCTGGAACAGGTAAAGTCACAGAATTATAAGAGATGCATAAAGGATCCATACAGAAATCAATGGCCATCTTTTTTGCTTACATAGAAATACAATTAACAACTAGTTCTGTCCAGTATTCTCTAAATTTAAAGAAACACACCCAAGGAAACTTAAGAGAAGAACTCTAATTTTGAATAACAACTGGGAAAACTACACTAGCATGGCTGAGAGAAAAATACAAAGAATCTTCTAGAAGTTTGAGCCTCTGCATCTGACTGCTGAATCGTTCCTCCATTTCAAATGGGGATTTTTTTTTTTTTAACATATCCCTCACAGATTATTTTTGACTTAGCCAAGCAGGGAGCCTATTTTAAAGCTCCCAATTTGAAAATCATGGAAGCTTTATAAAGTCCTCCACCTGCATCTCTTTTTAGGAACACAGTTCTTTATTCTCTAAAGGATGAAAACCTCTAGCATATAAAAACTTTGTTAAGCTGTCACTATCAATAGGGTAAAAAAAAAAATAACAGTGGACAAAGAAGAAACAAATTGCATCTTCGAATAAGTTTTCTTGAAGCTCTTGTTAAAAGCTATAACCTCTGATGTTAACTAAATTTAACCCACTCTGACCCTCGTGGCGGCCCTTAACCTCTTCTTTCTTCTGTTTCCTGTGGCTGCTGGGGAAAACTGGCCCAGTCATTGGAAAAGCGTTCTCTGTAGCACACAAAGGCCGGGCCTTCCTGCTACCCCGTCAGGAGGCCCCGAGTCGACCGAGGGGTCAGCACCTGTGCTGAGAAGCAGGTGACAGTGGACTGCCTGCGTCCTTCTAGAGCAAGTTGTGAGAGTGTCTACCCTTCAAATATCACACTGCTGTTTCAGGCATTCAAGCCACTGAAGTTCAGGTTTTCTTTGTGAATGCAGCCTTTACACAAATTAATCTATTGCTGTTCAACTGACTGTAAAATTAGTAGATTTACTGTTGCAAAAAATAAAGGAAAAAAAAGAAAAAAAACCTAAGAGCTTTCACTTCCACTTTGGTAAGGTCACGGATGCATCCTAGGCTGCCAACAAAACAGCCTTTAAAATCTTTGCAGCAGAAACTAGCAACTTGGAGGGCGAAAAAGCAGCAAAACAATGACTCCAATGTACAGTGGAAAGTCTTCCCTATACAGTAAACATGTAAAACTCTACATTTGAGGAACTTTCCAAAATGGAATAATTTGCCTTTGAGATTTGTTTTATTACTAACATTCCATGTGCTGTCAGTCCTGCCTTCCTTAAATAGCCTTGTAACTAGAAGGTCTCATGTGGCTGTTTAAAAACATCATAGTATAAGGTTGTATTTTAAATGTAAAATGCTAACTACTAACTTGGTCCCATTTTGCTTTGTAAACAATGTAGTAGTAAACACAGTAGTAAACAATGTGGATTTTTTAAAGTTTTGTGTACTTGCTCTTTGTTGTTCTGCATGATGCCCCATGATGGTAATAGAAATTACTTTCATTAAGTGTTTCAAAATGACCAAAGTTAACTGAATCACCCCAAAACTCAATCCCTTTGAAATGGAAACACATGGCTCTGTTGTTTTTCCAAAGGAGACTTCTGAACCTATTTTTCTGCTTCATCCAGTTGCACAACAGACTTTTCACAGAAGATAAATGGACCTTCTGTATACAAATACTTTTAGTTAGCAGACATGAAAGCTTTTCAAAAAATTCATTACAATATGTCGCTCATTTTAGACACATATATTTTGTTCATTCACAACCACCACCATGTTTTAATAATTGATGCCTTCATTTTTGGACAAGAGAAATTATTAATTTGGAGTCCAATGTTAGGGGAAATCTTACACATGGTAAGAAATTTATTCTGAATCTAATAATAGTTTGAGAGCATATGAAGGGTTACATAACACAGATGTGGTCACCAGATGTTCTCTAGCTCTATTGCAGAACCAGTCTAAGCAGCAACATGATGGATTTAGGTTATGTAAAGGAAAAGATTCCCAAGTCTTATAAAACATTGAAATGAGGAGCTAAATCTCCTTGCCTCTTTGCCTCCTTGCCTGGAGATTTTTTTGTTTCATTTTGCTTTTTAAAAATATAGGCATATTTACATGTTTCAAATGGATTAACTGTAGTCCTGCCAGAGGGTAAATGGTAAAGATTTCATAAGAAGGCTTTCAGCTTTAATAGTTTACAGTAATAGACACATAGCATCGAGCTGTGAACTTTCAGGAAGTTCTGAACAAGTTACCTACACTCAGCCAAAACCTCTTACATGCCTGGTTTTTCATCACCCTTTTGACAAGTCTGTAACCATAAACTAAGGGGAGCGTGGATCCTCTCAGTTATTTGACCACCATTGTAATGACAGAGTTGCAGCCATTTAAGACAATTGCTTTCAGCTAGATTTAGTTGTTGGCACTACATAGGATCTCAAGCATTATAGACTTCAATTTCCCTATTTTAGCAAAACTTCCCTGACAGGAGCTTATAACTTATGAGGGGACAATAATATAAACTAACTGTAATCCATGAACAACTATTTGTTGAAGAATATGCTGAATGTCTGAACCCACACAGGCTTTGTAGCTTCTACATAACTTCAAAATAAACCCAGGATTTTGATTACTATAAGATTAGCTTTTAAAATTAATCGTTACAGTCATTGTGGCATTATGAAGACACAGCCTAGTGTTGACTTCTTAAAGAAATCACCCATAGAATAATTCCTTGGTAGATCAGATACATTGTACCTCAATGACCTTGGGCTAAGCAACTGAATCTCATACACCTCCCTGTTTTAGAAAGTTCCCTCTGCATCTGGGAAAATTGAGAGGGCTTGAAAGTTCACAGGCATGGAGAGGAACAGAACTTTCCCATGAATCCTTCACCACAGCATTCAATACACATATGCATTGACTGAGAAACTTCACAGGCCTGCCATGGAGATTACTATGTAGTGGAAAGTTTTAGAGTCACTAGGATTTGACTTTTTAATTTTGGTAAACTATATGTATGATAGAAATGATGAGAATCGGGAAAGCTCTATACATGTCTGAGAGTCCTCTTCTGTGCACATAACAGATCAGACAGTTTACAGATCTGTGGCATAGGAGTACTACCTTACAAAACTACAAAGTCTTTATTCAAGGGTCTTCAAAATCTGCCACTACCAAGATGAGCCCAAGACTCTCAATGACTCTTTAAAAGCTGTCAAGTCCCATTTGGGCTGGAGGTCAAAGTGGAGTTCAAGGGAAAAGATGTATGTAGACATCTGACAATGGCAGTCTAGAAAGCTTCTCAAAGCACCTACTCCGAACACATCTGCCTTCAAAAAGGGTTGCAAATGGATGATGGCAGGTAGCTTTGGTTAGCGGTGACCACTGGTGTGAATTTATTCATATCATAATCTCACCAATAGTAAGTCCTTAGTTTGGGTACTAAATGCTTTGATTGCTTGTACACATTTTACATCATTTAATGTTTTTGAGGACTTGTAACTTCACTGCTTCACTCACTACTCTAGCAGCATAAGGAACATTTAGGGTTAAGAGCACCTACTCTGGCACCAGGCTGCCTAGGGTTCTTATTTTTTAATCTTGATTCGGCTACTTATTGTGTGAACTCAGGCAAATTCAATTCTTTGTACTGGAGTTCCCTCATCTGTAAAATGGGTAATAATAGTAATTAGTTCATAAGGTTGTCCTGAAGATTAACAACTTGATTTATGTTAAGTACTTGGAACAGTGTCAGGCACATAAGTAAAAGCAGTAATAGATGTGGGCAATTAATTACTGAGCACCTAACATTTCTGAAAGTATTGTGCTACTCTATCCTGGTATCTATATCAAACAAACATATATCTTGGTACTGACAAATAATTTGATATAATAAAATGCATCTTTAATCCTTCTTTTTTAACTTGGAAACATGCAGATCTGAACTTTGGGTCACACACACAGCTGTTTCAGGCTTTACTACCCTACTATTTTAACATTGAGTGCCTAGGGTGCCAGGCACTGTGGACTGGATGAGGAAACCGAGAGTTGGCCTTTGCTCTCAAGGAGATATTTAAGGCTGAACTGGTTTCATCATCTGTAATAAAAGAGGTAACAACTGATTCAAGGAGTTATTTAATGAGAACTAAATAAGACAATGTGTTAGAGTTTCTCTTCATACAAGGACTCAAACTATTCCCAGATTAGGTAGCTTCACTAAGCCAGGATTGCAGATTCTCACTCTGCATTGAGGAATTGCCTGTTTAAGAAAAGGAGGGACAGGTGGTTAACCCCAATCCTAAAGAAATAGCAGCCAGCTGCCCGGTGGCCCAGGGGTAGGCCCCAACAGACGGTAGGAGAGAAAGCAGGGGCAGCGGACTGCACGGAGGTTTACAAGTGGCTCTATTTTGGACTCTGGGCAAGCCTGCTAATCACTCCGGGTCCGTTTTCCCTTTGGTCAAATTGATGACTTGTTAGAACCTCTCCCAATTGCAACAAGACCTGAACCTGACTGGGAACAGAGTGCTTGCAGGTGGGAAAGCCTTTTACACTGAGTCTGTCTGCTCACCTGTAAATTGGGAACAGTGCTCTTTAACTCACAATCATTATAAAAGACGTTTATGAAATATTTGGTTAAATATAAAATATTTTATTAAATAAAAAACACGTTTATGAAAACTCTGTATAAGCCCTAGTGGGAGACGTAGCCATGCCGAGATAGGCGTTAATGTAACCGGAGGAAGGGATGCTCTCATTGCTGCAGAAAATCGACATTTTCATCTCACTTCTGGAGAAGTGGGAGCCAGGTGAGCAGCAATTTCCCTATGGGAACTTCCCCCATGGGCTCCACATTTTTTGTCGGAGGAATTTAATCTCACAAGCCGAAAAGCCCGGCTCCCCACGTCACCGTTCCTTTAAAGGACGCGGGTCGAAGTCCCGCCCACTACGGAAAGCGAAGGGGTGTCTCCGGACAGCACTTATTGGCTCCTCCTGCCTGACCTTTTAAATGGCCGACCCCAGGACGCGTAACGCCGAAGGTGAGGGGCGCGGACCGACGAGGGGTCCTGCGGCGGGAGGACATGGCCTTAGGGAGCGTGCCTGCGGCGGAGGTGGCACTGCGCTCTGCCGCGTCCCTGTAAGGTCATGGCTACTCCGTCCCGCGCGGGCGGGGGGGTGGGGAGCTCCCGCATTTCCTGCGGCGGAGTCGTGGGTTCGGCCGGGCCCTGGGGCCTTCTTCGAGTTCCGGCCGCTGCCCGGTCCTCCCAGGGTCGCTGGTCCTGCGATATCCCACGTTCCACACAGCCATTGCGGCCCACCTGCGCGCGCGCGCGCGCAGTTCGTCCCTTCTCTGGCCCTGGCGGGTCGCGGGTCGCGGTCCCCGAGTGGGCGTGGCCGCCGCTGCGTCACGTGACCGGGTCAGCTCCATCCGGAAGCGCGCGGCTCCTGCGTGCTGGGCCCTGCTCCGCCGGGCGGGCTGGGCGCGGGCGCGTGCGCAGGAGAGGCCGGACGGACGCTTCGCGTGCAGGCTGCTGCCGCCGGAGGCGGCCTTGTCGGGGGAGGTCGGGAAGTGGTTTGGGATTTCTTTCCCTGTTTATCAGTTAGTAGGCTCCGTGGCCTAAGACTGCTGAAGGACGTAAATTAAAATTTCCTGCCAAGAAGCCTCGGTTCCAAGTACAAGTTGCGAAAGGTGTTAGTCTAAGCGAAGAACACAAGGTGGAGGGGAGAATCTGGAAAGTGAACTACTGTTTATTGTGCCAGGCTCAACGGAGTAAGGAATAAACTGGTCTTGTTTCCTGCTGCTTAGAGTTTGCCGTCTAGTGAGGAACGAGATAATCACAAAATTAAAATTGTGACAGGTGCTTCAACGGAAAGATAAGTGGGACCGTGAAGCATTTACTGTCAAGCTCAACCAAGTGAGGAGGCAGGTGGGAGATCTGGCTTAGTTCGGGAGGTAGTCAGAGGAATGCCTGAGAAAGATAGCGCTTGGCCGCCTTCTGGTGTTTCCTAAACCAAGGGAGAGTACTGAATTTCAAGACACGGTGGCTTAGGCAGAAAGGAGAGGCTGGAGAGGTGGAGGGGCTTTAATATTCGGGCAGTTTTAAGGTGGGGAGGGCCCTGGGTGTGGTGACAGCAGTGCAATGGGGAGAACCAGTTGCAGGGCTCAGGCGGTTTATAAAAGCTGAGTTAGGAGACTGGGAGGAATGCCAGCAAGAGGTGGTCTATGCCTTAAACGAGAGTGGTGACTGTGGATACAGAGAGACCTGGATGGATTCGACTGTGGTTTAGGAAGTAAAGTTTATGAGACTTGGTGTTGAGTTGGCTGTGGAGTGAGTGAGAGAGGAGGTGTCAAAGGTGACTCAAGGCTGGATGGACAGTGATGTGAAGAGGACATGACCATTTAGAAAATTAACATACAGGCCGGGCGCAGTGGCTCAAGCCTGTAATCCTAGCTCTCTGGGAGGCCGAGGTGGGCGGATCGTTTGAGCTCGGGAGTTCGAGACCAGCCTGAGCAAGAGCGAGACCCCATCTCTACTATAAATAGAAAGAAATTAATTGGCCAACTGATATATATATAGAAAAAATTCGCCGGGCATGGTGGCGCATGCCTGTAGTCCCAGCTACTTGGGAAGCTGAGGCAGCAGGATTGCTTGAGCCCAGGAGTTTGAGGTTGCTGTGAGCTAGGCTGACTCCACGGCACTCACTCTAGACTGGGCAATAAAGTGAGACTCTGTCTCAAAAAAAAAAAAAAGAAAGAAAATTAACATACAGAAATAAGTTCAACTTTTTTTTTTTTTTTTTTGAGAGACAGGGTCTTGCTCTCTTGCTGGGACTAGAGTGCAGTGGTGTCTTCAGAGCTCAGTGCAACCTCGAACTCCTGGACTCAAGTGCTCCCCTTCTGCTTCCTGAGTTGCTGGGACTATAGGCATGCACCCCGACACCGGCTTATTTTTCTATTTATAGTAGAGACAGGATCTTGCTGTTGTTGAGGCTAGTCTGGAACTCCTGACCTCAAGCAGTCCTCCTGCGTCTACCTCCCAGAGTGCTGGGATTATAGGCATGAGCCACTGCCCCTGACCAAGTTCAACTTTTAATACTGAGTCTTTAGCTCTAGGTTTAAAAGCTGTTTAAAATTTTTCTGGATAGTCATTAAATTATTTGAATTTAACAGCTAGAGAAATGTGGTTGAGTAATTGGCCAAAAATATATGTTGGTTTTTTTTCCTATTGTTCTAAATCAGAGTTCTAGTACATAAATGACTCAGTCTCATAGTAGAAAGTACTTTGTGCTTCATTTGGAAGAGTAAAACCAGCAAGAAGGGAGGGTAGGAAGAAGGTTCAGTAATCATAGTGCAGTCCTTTGGGTTTAAGGCTGCTCAACCCAAGCTAGAATGGAGAAGGTGGGACAGTTCACAGGCAGAAGCAAGGATTTTGTTAAGCTCCTTTGGAAAGTGTGAAAGAGAATTCTTAGAGTCATAGGAATTGGCAAAATTAATTTCACAAATATCTAGTCCACTAGAATCTAGATAACTTTGACCAGCCTACCTGGAAAGAATAGATATCAGTATGAATTTGTGATTCTCAGCTATATGAGAAAGAAGATCAGCGAATGAACAATAGAAGTTATATTAATCTCCTCAGTCCATATGATTTTTATTAATAAAATGCATGCAAGCAATTTAATTTCTTATAGGACAGGGACTCCCCACCCACCCTTTTTGATTCTATCAACTAAACCACATATTTAAATCATGTGCCAGAAATTTTCCTTACAATATGTAAATAGTATCTTCTGGGAGAATGCAAAATAATGTATCATACAGGGAATGCAACTGACCTTTGAAACAGTAACCATTGCTGCTCTTTTTTGGTACAAGAATGTTCACATCAACTATTCATAATAGCCAAAAACTGGAAGCAGCCTAGGTGTTCATTAACGGAAAACTAGATTTAAAAACTGTAGTATATTCATATACTGGGAGGATACTTCTCAGAAGTAAAAAGGAACAAACTAATGATATAATACAACAACATGGATGAATCTTGAAAACATTATGCTAAGATGCCTTACAACAAAGAATACATATTCTTTTCAATTCCATTTTTATGAAGTCTTAGAACAGACTATTATGGAAAAAAATTAAAACAATAGTGCTGGGTGGGGCTGGGGATTGACTTGGAGGAAGCATGAGAGAACTTTCTGGGATGATAGTCATGTTCATGTTCTACATGTTGATAGGGGTTTTGGTTACAAAGGTGTATGTACTTATCAAAACTAATCAAATGTTTAAGATTTGTTCATTATGTATAAATTTTGCATCAAAAGAAAATTTAAATATCGAACTCTAATGATATGCATGCCAAAGTATTTGAGGATGAAGTGTACTAGTGTCTGCAATTTAGTTTGAAATGTATCAAAATGTAAGCAAAATGAATGGAAGGAGGAGTAAATAGATGGATAGACCAAGCAAGAGTAAAAACATTAAGCGTAAAATCTAGGTGATACATACTAGGGTATTTACTATAAAGTCTCAACTTGTCTGTGTATTTAAACATTTTCATAACAAAATGTTGGGGAATATAGTCCTTTAAAGAATATTGTTTATTTTAGACAACTGAAGACTATATGAAAATGAACACAACCCTAGGCTCACCTGAAATACATAGCATATGGAGATAGCCACATGTTTATTTCATAATTTCCCACTTTATGGCTTACTATTTAAATCATTTCAGTTTCTTATGGAGTAGGTGGATCAAACATTAACTATGGCATACATTTGGAGTGATGCAATTGACATTTTTTCTTACTTACATCATCCTAGGAAAGTTAGTGATGATGCCCAAGAGGGATCCTTATTTCTCCTCTCGGAGTTTTCCAGTGATCCAGTCTCGAGTAAATAAGGAATAAATAAACAGAAATTATGTGTTTCTTTCTACAATGTGGAGTCAGCTACTGAATTTAAAGCTATGGGTAGATGCAGACTAATGCAGTGCAGCTTGATTTTGATAAGGTCTGAGTAATCATCAAATCAGAAACGGGTATCTCATGCCATAAAATTATGTATTTTAAGTAAACTGACATTAAGATAATTGGCTTTTAGGGTATTATGGATGTCTCAGAGTATAGTCGTGGGAGTAAAAGTACAGCAAATGTACCAATATTGTCATAACATGAGCATTTTTGTTTTGACTTAGACTACTGGTCTGTCTATTCAGTCTAGTGTTACTTATCTGACAGAAATATCTTGTCAGAGAACATGGCTTCCTATTTTACATCAACCTTGAAAGGTTAAGGGTAATCTCAGACATCCTGCTTTAAACTACCTTGAACCACTTATAGTATTTTATTACTTATTTTCTTAAGTTTCTCTCTCTCTCATTTTTGTCCTGACCCAGTGGTTTTTAACAGAAGAGGGGAGAGGACATACCTGTGTTTTGAGAAGCATCGCCAGATGCTGCTGACAGGCCTCCAGTTTCTGAGAAATACTGCCCTGATGTAGTCATGTTAACTTTTAATTGTTTATTAGCAAAAATTGTACAAGTTCAATCTCAGACTGAAACCATCACCATTTATGATGATGAAACACTTTTAGACTCTGGTTTGATGAAAACTAGATGGAAAACTAAAGGTAATATGCATCACAAAACAATTCAGAATTTTAAGTATTTAAAGTTCCTATTTATAGGTCACTTAGAGGCTTGAAACTGAAACAGGGAATTTTTTTTTGTAAAACTGTACAAAGCCAGAATGCCAATGTATATTAAGTTACAATGAAATTTAGAACTTATGCAGACTAAGTAGTCATATAGACCTAACTAATGAAGTGAACTTTTTCATCCCTCTAGACCAACAGTCCCCAACCTTTTTGGCACCAGGGACTGGTTTCACAGAAGACAGTTTTTCCAGGGACTCAGCAGGGTGGGGGAGGGGGTAGGAGGGTGTAAGGTTCTCGAGAATGGTTTCAGGATGATTCAAGCACATTACATTTATTGCATTTGCAGCTGCTCCCCAGCACTGATCTGACAGGAGGTGGAGCTCAGGCAGTGATGCCAGCAGTGGGGAGCAGCTGTAAATACAGATTAAGCTCCACTTTCTAGCCCACCACTCACCTCCTGCTGTGTGGCCTGGTTTCTAACAGGCCACAGACTGGGACTGGTACTGGTCCCTGGCCCACAATTTGGGAACTGAAGCTCTAGCCTAATGATTTATTTTTTATTTATATATTTATTTTTATTTTAGAGACAGGGTCTAGCTCTGTCACCCAGGCTGGAGTGTAGTGGCAAGATCATATGGCGCAATCATAGCATACTGCAGTCTTAAACTCCTGGGCTCAAGTGATCCTCCCACCTAGTCCTCCCAAAGTGCTGCGATTACAGGGTGAGCCACCATGCCTCGCCTGATTGGTTTTTTAAAAACTTTTTAATTATGAAAAAAATTTAAACATACAAAAAGTTGAAAGACTAGTAACTGAACGTGTATACAACCATAACCTAGATTCAGCAGATGTTGCCATATTGCATTGTCTAACTTTATATTTCCTGCTGAACCATTTCAAAGGAATTGACAGATGTCAATGGCACTATCCTAATACCTCGACATTCCTTCCCTCAGAATTCCATTTTCACACCTAAGAAAATGAGCAGTACTTCTCTAATAGTGTCTAATACCAGTTCCTTCCCCCATCCCCAACAGACCCCTTCAGCATTTTATAATTACGTTTCCTTGATCATTTTATTCAGGAGTGGCCTCCTGCTTCCTTTTTCTTTCCCAATGATGATGACTTTTTTAGATATCAAGCCAGTTGTCCCACAGTCTGGATCTGTCAGATTATTCCATTGTGGTGTCCTCTAATGTGTTTCTCCCAGAGTCTGGCCCTTGTACCCTCTGAAAACCGGAAGCCGGGTCCTGACACCGTATCCGGTTCAGGGTAAGCCTTTTGGCAAGGCTGCCTCAGAGAAGGTCTGGTGTACTGGGTGGCTTCACATCAGGAGGTATACGCTGGGATGGCAGGTTGTCCCACCATTGAATATGCTGAGTGTGACCTTTGATTAAGATGGTGACAGACAGCTGTCTCCTTGGCAGAGTGTGTTTTTTTTTTTCCTTTTTCTGCAAGTAATCTGTGGGTGACCCTTTGGCATCAGCTTTCTACCTAATGATTTTTTGCATCTATCCTTGCCTGAGTCAGTGATTTCATTGGGGATGGCAAAATGGTAATTTTCTAATTGCATTTACTTTTCTTTTCCATTTATTAGCTGTCATTCTCTTCTAAAGAAGAGCTTTTCCTCATCAAGTGGGGATGATTATAGTTCTTCCCAAAAAGGTAGGATAAATGCTCAGTTCTTTTTTGTTTAATTACCAATTCACCAATTTTCAAAGTAAGGAATCGGGATAATAGTCACATACAGTTGTGGCAAATTATCATTTTCATAGATTTTTGCATATTCAGTGTGTTGAAATGAATTACAGTCATTAGTCCTTAATGTTTAAATTATACCAAATTTGACCAGTGGGAGTCTCTTAATGCTGCCAGACTGTAAATGAAGTGTAAACAAACAAAATTGTAATACTATCAGGGAAATCTGAAAACTAGATATTTGATGATATAAAGGAACGATTATTAATTGTGATAATGTTGTTGGGATTATTAAAAAGATAAAAGAGTGCCTCTTAGAGATACATGCTGAAGTATTTACTGATAGAATAGGATTGATTTTGAAATAGTTCCTGGATGGTTGGGAGGAGATATTGAGAGGGTAGAGATGAAACAGGTTTGGCGTGTGCTGTTTATTACGCTGTTATTCCTATACCAGTTTGAAAAGTTTCTTAATAAAAGGTTTTAAAATTATGAATTTATGTTGATATTTGCAATTCAAATTTAATATTACAGTTTTTTTTAATGTATAAGGGCCTATTTTGAAGAAACATGTATATTTTTACTTGCTGATCTACAGCCAAAATTTAACTAGTATTAAAGCTTAATTGTTTTGAACTACTTTGCCTACTGTATAAATCAAGAAAATTTGAAGCTTTTTTAAATTTAAAATTAAATTTGAATAATGGTAAAGGACTTTAAATTAAACAACATAGTTTCAGTATTTTTCTACTCTTTTATTTTCCCTTTTTCTCTTCTTGGAAATTGTTTTTAAAGCTTAAAAACAATCCTGCAACATTTGTCTGAAATAGGGTTTATTTTGTAAATAGAATTTATTTACAAGTATAAAAAAATAATAGTCATAAAAAATTTGAGAAATAATGATTAGGAAAGATAAGGGGAAAATCACTTTTGTCTTAAACCTCAAATAACCAGGGTTTTTATAAATTTCTCTTCATCTTTTTCTTATGTGTAGTATTTTTGTTTATTTGCTTACTTGTTTGAAAAAAAATCCTGCATTTTGAGCCAGGTGTGGGGGCTAGCGCCTGTAGTCCCAGCTACTTGGGAAATTGAGACAGAAAGATGGCTTGAGCCTAGGAGGCTGCAGTGAGCAATGGTGATGCCACTGCACTGTAGCCTGGGGCAGGGAAGACTTAGGGAGGAGCAAGTTTGGTGTGGAAGATTAAAAAGTGAATTTTGGACTTGTTGACTCTGGGATCACTATTACATATCTATGTAGAGATGCTGCTTAGGCAGTTAACACTGTAAGTGTGGAACTCGGGAGAGATTGGAGCTAGAGTTGTCAGTTTGGGTGTTATCAAGCTAGGTAAGGATGGAAGTGAGACTGTGCATGTCCATCACTTGCTATTTAATTTACCGTGGTTTTTTTCATATCACTTTTCAACACGAGGGGTGAGGGGTCAGTGGGTCATACAGCCTGGTGGGATCAAAGCCAGGGACCAGGGGAAATTTCCAGTTTTAAACACCCAGGCGATTCTCATGCAGGTGGCACATGGGCCATTCTTTGAGAAGCACTACTGAAAATACCTCCTTTTTTCCTCTTTCATCTTTGACAAGTCACACCTCTGTGAGTTCTTGATTCTCTAATGTTTCTTGGCATACTCTAGATGAGATGACAAGTCCTCTCATCACTCCTTCAGCCTGCGCCTCTAAGATTTACTAAACATGTGACTGGAAAGAGAGAGATGCAATTAAAAAGAAATTAGAGTACAATTTATTAGTGCTTCAAATTCAGTCTTCTAGCCACGGAGTAAAACTGCTATCATCATATATGCTGCAGTTACCATTTGGTAGTAATGCCTGAAAGATCTTTGTAGTTTATGAGATTGGCACTTTGATTTATGTCAGGGTATTTCCTTTTTGACAATCTCAGTTCTTCCAGTGGGTCACCTTCCTTCCTGGAGAGTCCGCTTTCCCATAATAGTATTCTTATCTTTTGTGTATCATCAGAGTTGTTGATAAATTGTTAACAGTTATGAATTGGTATTTATGAAACACCAATCATTTTATATACTACATTGTCATAAACAAATCCTGAAGATGATATTTGCATTTGTAGTTCTATACAAGATCCATGGGAAATAGAGTCAAATGAGATCATGTGTACAGAAGAAAAAAATGGAAAAGCAAAGCACTGTGCAAATCTGACTTATTCTAATAACCACTTGTGCTAGGGACAGTGCCATCATGAGTTAATCTGGCCAAGGTCACCCAGTAGTCCACGTTGTTGGTGTAGTTTTCCTGTGCATAGATCTGGTAGTCCAGGGAACAGCGTCTCCTTAGCACTTAAGAGGTAACGTAGTCTCTGCAGCCTCTCACATGCCCTGCCATGTACCACAGGATCAGACCACGAGATAAGTGACTGAATTTTAATGAACTTTTCTTACTACTTTTTTAGGATGGCTGCTCTTTTTCTAAATAGGTTAATTCTACAAACCATAAAGACTGAAAATAATTGCGTTAGAAGATGTTTTGATAAACACATTGTGCAAAAGACGGCACCAGCACAGTTGTTCCCTACTGCTTCTGCCCCAAGGCTGTCCTTCCTAATTCATACGAAGGCTTTTAGCACCGTCCAAGACATCCAGGATGAGAGAAAAAAGAAAAAAAAGGACGGAACAGCTTTTAGTAACACTGGAAGGAAAATTAATGAGCGAATTATTCATGTACTTGATGAGAAGGGCAATGATTTGGGAATCATGCACCGAGCAGATGTGATTAGACTCCTGGATGAGCGAGACCTGAGACTGGTGCAAAGGAATCCCAGTGCAGAGCCCCCGAAGTACCAGCTCATGACAGGGGTACAGATTCACGAAGAGCGGATGAGGCTGAGAGAGAGGGAGAAGGCTAGTCCGAAAACTGGTAGGTATTTTGCCATTTGCTCCCTGAATCCTTTAGGACTTCAAATCAGCAGTTGAAATTCTGGTATTTACCAAGGTGCCCGTGACAATGGAGAAATGAGAAACTGGCACATTCATAGTTCTGCCACCATCCCCAGTGTCTCTTTCTCTTCTATCCCTATTTCTATTCCTTTTTTTGCTTGTTTTTCCTTTTACCATGCCTATTGTCTCTTCCTTTAAACCTGTGTAAAATGAGGGAGAAACAAGGTGAACAAACCAAAATGATGGAAACTCTTTTCCCCCTCTGGTCTGTAGCCGTGTCCCTAAAGCAGAGTAGCTAATGGGCGAAACGGAATGAGATTCCAAGGGATGGATTGGAGTTCCTTGCCCTTTCCTGAGCCGCTCATTTAACTTCTGTCCTTTGGGGTGTTTTTCTTTCCTCTCTTATCTCTAAAGTGGAGACGTGTGGTTAATTTGCTGGAAGCACCATTTAAACTCTGAAGTGATTCATAGAGCATCTCTCATGCCAAAGTATTTTGTTATAATATCGGTAGTAAAACTTAGGCCTCACAGAAGCCATGAATTGTATGTTAAGAGAAGATGTTTGTTTTTGACGGTTCCAGAAAAGTGCTGATCGTTATGAAAGATTGTTCAGTGGACAGCGCAGCAGGACAGGAGTCAGTAAATGGTCCCAGTGCTGCTGTCATGAGGTTGTGCACCTTGAGAAAACCACACAGTATCTGTCACTTAGTTTTGTAAAGCCACATTTCACAACAAGGAGGTTGACTGGAAAACAAAAAAATACCCAGAAGAGACCAACCATGGGGAAATAAAAAAAACTTTTTAAAAAATGATGTTTATTTTGGAAATATAAAAGCATACAGGAAAAGATAATGATGTGTAACATACATTACCCATCATCCAAAGTGAGCAAGTGTTAGCATTGTCGTACTTTCAATTTTTTAACCACTTCGGTATGAGCGTCTGCTATAGTTGATAGCCACAGATGACTGTCAACTTTAGCTGACAGCCATGATATGACTTTCCTAATTTTTCATTTATCAAAATAAAATTGTGAACATTTAAAAATAACCTAATAAAAACGTATATGTATACGTTACCTATTCTGATTTACATTACAAGTGAAGCTGCCTATAAAGTAAAACAAGCTTTCAGTGCTTTAAAGCTTTCCTCATCACACAAGAGCAAAACGGATTCGTCGTCAGTGCACAGCACAAACTATTGTGCGGACTGTGAGTGCCGGCTGTGGGCAAGGTTTTGCGGCCAGTGAGCACCATACCGAAGTGGTTAAACAAAATATTACAGAGTTGAGTCTTCTATACTCTCTTCTCTTGTCCTGTCCTGCCTCCCAGAGGTGCCCCTGGCCACTCATGCTTTCAGTGTGTTAAACTCCAGGCCATGTTGTTAAACTCCACTTACATACAGATGTATTTGTAGACAGTATATATTATAGGTGTAAAAAAAATGGTGTACTATTGTTTTCAAGATCTATCCATATTTATGTAGTAGGTGTGGCTAATGTATTATATTAATACCTATGACATTTCATCATAAGAATATATCAGAAATTTAATACATTTCCACGAACACTGGACTTGTTCTCGGTTTTTATTATGAACACTGGTGCATACGCTAGGGTCTCTGAACCTAAGTGGGTCAAACTGCTCTCCTCAGCAGTGTATGCAACTTATTTCTCTACATTTTCACCCATACCTGGTACTGTGGTACTCTAGTTTTTGTCATGCTGATGAGAAACCATTTATTGTTTTAATTTGTATTTCCTTTCACCATCTGAGTTTTTCTTCGGAGTTGCCTATTCTCATATTCCTTTATTTTTCTTAGATGGTTTATATTTCTTCCTGGTTTTTAGGGTTCTCTACTGTGTGTGATACAACAACCTTATCCCAGGTATATTTTGACTTTGCCTTTCATTACACAGTCCCATTTTTGAGATGGGAAAATTATCCATCTTTTTCATAATGAACTCCTTCCCCTATCCTGAAGTCATAAACCATTCTTTTCTTCTGTTTGTTTTAAAGCTGCATTTTCCCCCTGTAGACCATTAGATAAGGAGATCTTTTTCCCATCAGAAAACTCTTAGTTGTCCCAACACCTTTATTCAAGAGTCTGATCCTTCTCTGTAAAATAATTTTCTAGTAGGTAGGACTTCCAGAGACACAGTGCGTGGACGTAGGACACAGGGAGCTTGCCCAGCTGACATAGTCTGGCTGACCCCTTTAGTAGCAAGGAGAGCATCAGAACGGGAGTGAATTAGAAGAGTCCCCCCGGACACTCACCTCCATCAGAAAGAAAAATAAGAGAAATTAAGTTTATCATAAAGCTAAACTTTATTCTTTTAAACAACCATTCTTCTGGTATTATTTTATCCAAGGATTATTAACAGTAAATGGAAGCAGTTTAGATTTTAAGTACCCTTTATCTGCATCTGCACCTGTTCCCCAGTGCCAGCATCACTGCTTCGCTCCACCTCAGATCATTAGGGTTAGATTCTCATAAGGAGGGTGCAACCTAGATCCCTTGCACGGGCAGTTTACAGTAAGGTTTCTGCTCCTATGAGAATCTAGGAGCTGCTGGTAGATAAAACTTGGTACCTTTATGTTTATCTCCCCCATTTAAAAAAGTGTTTACTGGTCTGTGAAACTGAAAGTCATATGAGAGGACCATTAGCTAGGTAACCAATTATTCTGTGACGTGGATATGGGAAAGTTCAGGTTTCATAGCAGACTAGTCAATAGCCCTAGCACCAAATCTTCCTGTTTCAAACTAGGACCAACCCTGACGAAGGAGCTAACTTTTTCTTCAAATATTGCACAACATGATTTGGACACAAAGAGTAAACAGATTCAGCAGTGGATTGAGAAAAAACACAAAGTTCACATTACTATAAAGAAAGGGAAAAACGCAGATGGGCCAGAAAATAAAATGGTAAGTAAAAGCAGGTATGAGTGACTGCTTGTTTTGTTTTCTAATCTAAAAATACAGTTGTAGAAAATCTGAAAACTTTAAAGGCGAAGAAAAGTGACTGGTAAATCTACCCCATGATATCAGCTTTCCAGTTTGTTTTTCAAAACATAAGCATACTGTGTATAAGTTTTCTACTATAGCATATTTTGCCATATGAAAACAATGTATTTTATAATGTAAAAGCTATATACTATTGTTTTTTACAAAGTGTAGACTAACCTTTAAATAGGAAAGCTAGAAACTTTATAGATTCATCCTTTGTTTCCTCTTTATACTTATGAGAAGCATCATATAGTCAAACTGTCTTCTAGAAAGTATGTATCAATTTACAATCCTAGGATAAGTTTATAGAATATCTGTTTCACTCTTGAAGTTAGATAACTTTATTACCCACTAAGGGCAGCAAAACCAAAAGTGGTTTTGAACCTTAGCTCCACGGTGGAATCACTCAGGCCCGCAGTCCCCAAACCCTGAGCTGTGGACTGGTACCGGTCTGTGGCCTGTTAGGAACCAGGCTGCACAGCAGGAGGTGAGCGGTGGATGAACGAGGGAAGCTTCATTTGTATTTACAGCCACTCCCTGTCTTTTGCATCACTGCCTGAGCTCCATATTCTCTCAGATCAGCAGCAGCTCCTAGATTCTCATAGGAGCATGAACCTTACTGTAAACTGCGCATGCAAGGGATCTAGGTTGCACCCTCCTTATGAGAATCTAATGCCTAATGATCTGAGGTGGAGCCGAAGCAGTGATGCTGGCACCAGGGAACAGCTGCAGATACAGATTATCATTAGTGGAGAGGTTCGACTTCACAAAAACCATAATAAACCAGTTGCTTGCAGACTTATATCAAAACCCTGTCAGTGAGTGGCAAGTGACAAGTTGCATATGGTGGCAGGCTATATAGTGGCAAGTAAGCATCTTCAGTTGTAAAGCTGCAGCTGGTGGAGGCTTTAAAGTCTGACACTTACTTTAGTCTTCGTGTGGCCAGCCCATTATTTTATTTACCACTTCCATCCATGCCTCTTTCCCACACCGTGTACTTGTCTCAGTCACAGTTTTGGAAAGTTGACAAGCTAACCCTAGCAAAATGAGTAAAAAGCAAACATCACCAGACAGCTTCTTTGAAAAGGGGGAAGGACCCAATGATGAGACAGCAGAAGACTCCAAGACTGCCAACAAAACGAAAGCTGCATTTAAAAGAAAATAACAAGAGTCCTACTTAAATCATGGGTTCATTGCAACAGGTAATTCACATTCTCCAAGCCCTCTTTGTATAATATGTGGCAACCAGCTATCCAATGAAGCCATGAAACCTTCAAAACTGCTTTGCCACATGGAGACCAACCTCCCCGCCTTAAAAGACAAGAATTTGGAGTTTTTGAAAAGAAAAAACCGTGAACATGAAGAACAGAAGCAGTTACTGAAGGTCACCACGTCATCAGTGTGTCTGCACTGAGAGCATCATTCTTAGTGACTAACCACATTGCCAAAGCTAAGAAGCTCTTTACTATTGGTGAGGAGTTGATCCTGCCTGCTGCTAAGGACATTCGCCATGAACTTTTAGGAGAGGCTGCAGTTCAAAAGGGAACACGTGTTCCTCTTTCAGCTAGCACAACTAACCAAATGGATGAAACAGCAGAGGATATTGAGGCCCAATTGTTAATGAGTTACATGGTATGTAATCCAGGTTGATGAGTCTGTCGACATTGACAAGGCCACGATGCTTGTTTTTGTGCGATATATTTTTCAGGAGGATGTGCATAAGGATATGTTATGTGCACTTTTTTCCCAACCAACAGCACAGCTGCAGAACTATTCAAGTCTTTGAATGATTACATATCAGGAAAACTGAATTGGTCATTTTGTGTCAGTATATGCACGGACAGAGCAGTTGCCGTGACTGGACAGCTTTCTGGTTTCACAGCACGGGTCAAGGAGGTCGCTTCTGAATGTGAGTCTATGCCCTGTGTTATCCATAGAGATATGCTGGCTAGACAAAAAATGTCACCTGAAGTAAACCTTTTATAGGATGTGATTAAAATTATCAACCACATTAAAATACATGCCGTTAACGTATGTTTGCACAGCTCTGTGGGGAGATGGACGCAGAGCACACACGTCGTCTTTTATACACAGAAATGAGACAGTTTTCTAAATAAAGGTAGGTCACCAGCCAGAGTTTTTGAGTTATAAGAGCCACTCCAGAGATTTCTTTTAGAAAAACAGTCACCACTGGCAACACATTTCAGTGACACAGAATGAGTCACAAAATTTGCTTACTTGTGTGACATATTCAACCTGCTCAACTAACTCAGTCTTTCACTTCAGAGGAGAATGACATCTCTGTTCAAGTTGGCAGATAAAGTGCCTGCCTTCAAAGCCAAACTAGAATTAGAGGGTGACAAGAGAACATTGGGATTTTTATGTTTCAAACATTAGCAGAGATTTTGAAAGAGACTGAGCCAGAGCCTTCTCCCGGCTGGGGCACGATCACCTGTCTCAGCTTGCAAAATGTTTGGGAGTTTGAACATTACTTCCCAAACACAAAAGACCCCCGAACTGAGAAGGAATGGATCCACGACCCATTTGTGAATAAGCCAGGTGAACTGACTTCATCCATGCTAGAAGAGGATCAATGGCTTGAGATCGCAAATGACAGTGGCCTTAAAAGTATATTTGAGATAACTTCAAATCTCCATAACCTTCTGGATTAAAGTCAAGAAAGAATATCCTGAGATTGCCACAAAAGCACTGAAAAGCCTCCTTCCATTTCCAACATCCTATTTGTGAAGCTGGGTTTTCTGCAGTGACAACCACCAAAATGAGATTATGGAGTAGACTGGACATAAGCAACACACTTTGGGTGTCACTGTCTCCCTTCACCCCCCCAGATGGGACCGTCTAGTTGCAGAAAAACAAGCTCAGGGCTCCCACTGATTCTGCATTATGGCGAGTTGTATAATTATTATATATCACAGTATAATAGAAATAAAGTACACAATAAATGTAATGCGCTTGAATCATCCCGAAACCATCTCCCTCCCCCCAGTCCATGGAAAAATTGTCTTATGAAACCAGTTCCTGGTGCCAAAAAAGTTGGGGACCACTGACTTAGGGGATTAGTCCAGCCAATCCAGAATTTCTTGAGCCCAGATTTCTCTTTTTTAAAACAAAATCATTCTTGGTGATTCTGTGTGAGTGAGTGTTGGGAACTGCACTCAACTAACAATTTTTGGGATAAGGAGTATTTTGCTGATGCCTAAAAGCCAGTGCTTTGTACTTGAGAGGGTAGTCTGGGGCCAAATGTAGCCCCTTAGTGCCATGACAGTGTAGATTTAAAACTATTAAGCCTTCAGTGTGTTAGTACAGACTTCAATCAACCAGATATGTATGAACTGATTTGCTAAACAGCAATTCAAGAATGCCGGGGTTTTTTATGAGTATTAGAGCATTAGTACTAGAAAGCATTAAGACACTGATTTTACATTAATCTTTGGCTGTTTTCCTTCTTTAGGAAGAGATATTTAATCAAATACTCCAGACTATGCCTGGAATGGCTACCTTCTCATCCAAGCCACAACCTGTTAGAGGAGGAAAAGCATTAATGTGTGTTCTCCGTCCTTTAACCAAAAAGGAAGAAAACGAATATCAAGAAACCCAGAAAAAAGACACTTTGAACAAAGAAAATGGAAATGATAAAGATTCAGATGCTCTACAACTATGATTTTAATAAAGAAAAATACACTTCTGAGAGAAAATAGCTGAGCTCATTGGTCAATTGATATTTAGTTACGGGTAAGTACTGCAACCGTGGTGAGCACCTGTTCTTTCATGCAGTTCAGTAACTCTCCATTTTTAGACAAAGATAAGCCTTGCTTTTCTTGTTTCCTTTTAGGAGGGATATATCCACTGAGACGAGAGGCCAAACTTCGTTTTTCACGAGATTTTTTTACCTTTGGGAATAAGGAAGATAGACAATTAGAAATAAAAATCAAAATTATCTGAATTAATTTTATAATAGTTGTATGTACCAACAGGTATAGGTATACAATACTCCATTTAAGAAAGACAAGTCTTCAGTGGAGCAGACTCACAACAGTAGTTGAAAATATTCCCAACAGACTTCATCTGGCTTTGTTAATTTTTTTGAGACAGTCTCCTGTCACCCCAGCTAGGGTGCAGTGGCATCATCACAGCTCACTGCAACCTCAAACTCCTGGGTTTAAGCAATCCTCCTGCCTCAGCCTCCTGAGCAGCTCAGACTACAGATGTATATCACCATGCCCAGCTGATTTTTCCTATTTTTTGTAGAGAGGGGGTCTCGCTCAGGCTGATCTCCAACTCTGAGCTCAAGAGATCCCCCCACCTCAGCCTCCTTGCAGGCGTGAGCCACCACCGCCAGGCCCCATCTGGCTCTAAATAATTTCTGTTTTGAAGAACTAGCTTGCCTAAGAAGTTCCAACTTACCTTGAGCTTCATTTTCTTCTTGTCAGGATCGTGCACAACAGCATGCCTAGTGAGACTTTGCTACAATGAAAGAAAAAGAAAAAAGTTACATTTTAAAAACACTGACATTTGGTGTCTACTTATATGATAACGCCATGAGTTATTTAAAATGTCAACCTTCTTTCTGTTATGTGCTGTTGAGGGATATGACTGCCTAATGCCCCACCAGAGCTAAGGAAGGATTTCTTCCTCAAATCCTGGACTTAATCATTACCTTTTCTAAGGATCCAGGTTAGGAATTTATGTAATACCAACCACCAGTGGCATCTTAGTTCTTTTATAAGGGAGGGAACCTGTTATAAGTGAACTATTCCAAGCTAAGGAGTTCTTTAACTGTATCTGTTTAAGCAGTATTCATAAACACCAGCGGGAAAACTGACCGTCTTGTCTTTGATAATAAAGCCAACCACCATCAGCTCCCCATTGTCTTCTAATGATTTGGACCTCTGCTGAGTGAGTCTTCTCTCACTCCAGTCTTCATTAAGATTCACGGTTAGAACCATCCAGAGTGAGTCTGCAGAACTGCACAGGCCCCTCCACTGCGTGCTGTGTCCTTACCTGGCTGGCTGCCGAAACCTGGAGCAGATCCCACAGTTCTGTGTTCCCTGCTCTCCCTGCCACCCATTCCCATTCTCAGTCCCTAGGTAGTGGGGGTCTAGGGGACACCTGCAGCATCAGCATGAATAGTCAGTGTACGACACCAAGGCCGTTGGTTCTCATCTTTAGAACACATAAGAATTCCCCAAAGAGTTTGTTAAAACAGAATTATGGTCCCAACCCGAGTTTCTGACTCATCAGGTCTAGGGCAGGCCCATGAACCTGCATTTCCAAGTTCCCAACTGACACTACTGGTCTAGGGCCATACTTTGAGAACCACCCAGCTGAAGCAAGAGTGGAAGGTGTGTCTGGAGCCCACCCTGGGATCCGGGGCTCCCAGTGTGACAGCCACAGACGATAGGACTGCGTATGAGAGCGAGCACTTACTTTCATTGCAAACGTTTTGCCACAGCCAGCATGTTCGCACACAAAAGGACGCCTTTCCTCGTGAAAAGAGAGGATATGGCTCTGGAGATTAAACACAGTCGTGTAGGTTCTTCCACAGCCTTCTCGTGGACATCGATATACATCCCTTTCTGGGGCATGAGTTTTCATATGTTGCTTAAGATAATCTTTGTGTTTAAATGTTTTCTGGCATACTTCACATGTCATTTCCTCTGTTGGAATAGATAAATTTAACCAATTTCCCCAGATGTTACCACATAGAAGAAATATTGACCACGTAAGTAACATTCAGTGCCTAAAACCTTGTTACTATACACAAATCAGAAGTTTCTAAGGAACCTAAGCCCAGTTTTTATCACCCAGAAAGTTTGTGTCAATTCTCTTAAGTCCTTACATTACCCATAGTCACTGTTCACTTGCCGGGGGCAGAGGCTCTGAGCACAGTGGCTGTGGGCAGTGTGAGAAAATGAAACAGATGTTTGGTTTCCTTCCTTGTCCTCCGGTATGTAGGACAGTGTTTCCCAAATTGTCCTGAACACTAGTGCCTCCCGGGATTCTACACCGCAGCTGCCGTCGCCTTGAAGCATGCTACGTGGGTGTGGTGGTAGTGGCTCTGAGAGACCTAGCACAGCCCTGCACATCTGTCCTACAGCCACAGCACCCAGCACTTCACAAAATATTGCATTGAAACCCTTTTACTTTAAAGCACACAGTTAAGGTTTCACTCTGGAAAAGCACAAATCAGTTCTATAAGAGCAGGTATTTATGTTACTCCATTCATGCCTGCCTTACCTCTATGGGTTTCTCTCACATGTTTCAGAAGTTCTGTCCATGTTTTTGCCACAAAGGAACATCCTTTTTGACAAATATAGCCTGTTTTAAAAAAAAAAAGTAGGTTGGTAAATGCATTGCTTATCATGAATACCCAGTGTAAACACTGACCATAACTAGAAGGGAAACTTTCCTGCCTATGTAATTTTTCTTCCACTTCCCATAGTATTCTGTTAGTCTCTAGAGGTAGGAATAAACATTAAGAAAGGTTTGTGTTACAGTAAAACCAAACAATTGCATAGCAAGGTGCTTCACATCAGGGTTTTACCTTAGCGGACTCACAAGATGGATGCCTTTCCCTCTCCTATTCTTGGGAAGTTGGGTGTGTAGTGTATGGACTCCAGCTGCTTTAATCCCCTGTGTCTCCAAGTCCTAATCCCTTTCCCCTTCCTGCTCTGTGCTTGTCTACTTTTTGCAAGAGTGTTCTAAGGTGCTTCGTTCTTGGCAGACCACCAAAGTCTCAGCAGTTACAGTGCCCACCCTCTGGTTTCCTCTGGTCTTGCCATCTTGTTTCATACTGCACAAAAGAAATTGAGTACAGCTAAAGAAGAAAATAAACTAGAAGAACCCAGAGAAAAATACTGAACAACACTGTACATGTGCAAAGCACTAAAATTGGATCAGTCAGTATAACAGCCAGGCTGAGTTTCACCCAACTAGAAACTAAAAATGAGGCTGCCTCTCATGCTCAGCTACTAATCTCTTAAAAAACATTAAAAAATATCATAAATTTTAGGATCTCGAAATTAGAATATCAAAAATCCTCATGGAAACATAACAGATTCAAGTAGCTAATACAATCAAGTCTTTTTGAAAAAAGTAACATCTGGTGGCTCTGAAAACATCAAACTATTATCCAAGCCTTTTGAATAGCCAACAAGGACAAGAACAGCATAGGTGGGAAATAGAAGAGGTTAAGAACAAGTGAAGCAAAGCCTTGTCTGGAGTACTAACAATGTTCATACGTATGAAGTGTAACCAGGCACCTGTGAACAAGTTTGAATGTCAATGCAGCAATCACAGACTAGTGGAAGGACACGCAGTGCCTCTTTGGACAAGAGTGAGGCCTGAATAAGCAGAATGGTGTCCCTCTGCCTACAGAGTCCCATCTTCTCAACATGACCATGGAACAGACTAGAAGGCACCGAGTATTCAGCATGCCCCTCAGAGTTAGTACATCCAGGGCTGTCCACACGTACCCTCGTGGATCTTGCTGTGTCGTTTCAGCTTGCTGGGTGTGGCAAAGTGCTTCCCACATCCTTCCTGGGTACACCTGCATTAGCAACACAGGAAGTACAGCTGATCCATTTTCAGAGAGAACTCCACTTAGGATAAGTAGTATTTTGTCCTATTTCTCCCACCAAAGTCTCACCTCTTCCCACAACCAAACCTGTCCTATAAAAATAAGATTTAAAATGTAGACCTACTCACAAGTGAAGTTAAAGTTATCTGACCAGCCTTGGACCAAAATGCACTGTTTGAGAGGGAACAGTCACGTTACTTTTTTTGCTTATGTGACCAAATTAAACACTCTCTTCACTTTTATGGCTCTGAAAATACACTGCTTCCATGGCTACAGAAAAGATATTTCAAAAGGTTATCTGACTGGGCTCAGGTCAACACCACTACCATTCCAAATTGCTTGTATCTAGTTTTCCTAGTGATGCTGCACAGGGGTTGTGTGTTCTGAGAACACAACAGCAGACGCATCAACCCTGGGTATCCAATAAAAAGCACGTGCCACTTCTGCACTCAAGCCATCAGAACAAGTGGCAGGGCCACAAGCAAGGACAGGCACCAGGCACGGTCACCGCAGCAACTTGGAGGCACAGGACAGCCTGTGCGAGCCTGGAGGAAGGCACTGGCTGGCCACAGCTGTGCATAGGGCCGCCTGCCCACTCCAGGTCTTGTCTAATGTGTTCGGCGTGCAGTTGCCCCTCTCTAACTGCAGGCTGAGTCCAATTACTTTTGTTCTGCAAGAATGAGTATCTTTGTAATGACATTTCATATACTTGAATAGGCTCCTTTTGAATAGGTAAGTCATTTCTTAGCCTTCCCTTCACGTTAACCACAACTGTGATAATCTTACAAATTATTTTGAAATATTTTAGAGAAACAAAAGCAAAATTAAACTTTTAAAATGCCCCTAAATATAAATATGCAGACACAGTACACATTTATAGGAAAACTGTTTCAGAACACTTTTGTTTCCAACCTTTGCGTTTCAATCTCATTCACACCTAGAATTTAAGAGATTTTCAGCCACGTGAGTACTTACTTGAATAGTGGTTCATTGGTATGCTGGCACTGATGGGTTTTCAGCTGTTGATGTTTCTTAAAGGTCTTCTGACAACCTTCAAAATTGCACTGTTTCATAAAGGTTTGTTAGTCTTGAGAAAAATATTAAAAAATCCAACAGTTCATAACAGAACCCTCTCAAGATAAAACTATTTTGGAGATTATATAACTGCTACTTTCAACCCTTTAGTTACTGTAAAATTCTACTTTATCTAAAGAAGCTTTAAGAGTAATGACATTTTAAAAAGCAAAAATGTTTCAGTTGAGGTAGTCTCTCAATAATACACTTTAATCCACACAATGTTTGCCTCCAAAATAAAACCTTTATGATTATGACAGATAGTGCTGACTAAGTTCAGATTATTTGATGGGAAAATTTGGTTAATGAAAACTTTAGAAACATAGAAAGTGTAAAAAATTTTCAAAAACCTTAAGCATTTAAGTCATACTTACTACATAATGTTTTTGCTGATTTTCGTGTTTGCGTTCAAAATGTTTCTTCAAGTTTGATTTTGTGTTGAATCTTTGGTCACAGCCAACAGCTGCACAACTGCAGAGTTGTATAAACCAAAATATTAACAACCAAGGCAAGAGAAGTTTTAAGATGCATATATCCTCCCACTTTATAAAAGCTAATTATTCCAAATAGTATAAAATAGCCTTTAGCAAATTCCAAAGTGTTAAGCCATACCAGGTAGGCCTCTCACAATCTATCAAGTAACTTGTTTCATGTGACTATCATGGAACAAGATGCCTTTTTATGTTAGGCTTTTGAAATTATACACACTGCACCAGAAACCCCTCATACACTGGGCAGAAGGTAAGGTGAAAATACCAGTCCCACAGACCTAAACCCCGCTATGGCTTCAATCATGCTTAAGTTATTCTCAGTTTAGAATCTGATAACTGTAACACTGCTTGAAATGTCACTATAAACTTCATTTCCAAAAAGACTTAAAAAATCTGTTCTCGGCTTATAATTAGAGGTAAAATAGATACTCAGAGCAAAACCATAAGCCATTATGCCTCCTGGCATGTCACCAAGCCATTCCAGTTCCCCTTGTCTTGGCATCTTGGCCTTGAATGATCTAAATCCTTTGTGAATTTTTCTTTTCTTAAAGATAGTATGTGCTCTTTGTGATGAGTATTCCTAAGCCTGAGGGATGAAGCAGGGGGAGCCCTGATCTTAGGTATTGCTCAGTGTTAATGCTGAACAACATTCAAATCAGGGACATGTTAGCCCCAGAGCCAGGTAGAGAGAGACCACAGACAGTGGGAGGCACAGTGTGGAGGCCCACACATGGCAGGGGTGCTGGGGCAGGGTTCACCAGAAGACCCCCACCATCACAGGGACAAAATGCTGGGCAGGTGTTCAACATACAGTTTCCTCCAGCCTCCCTTGCACCTAGTGGCCACACAGGTAGGTCCAGCCCATCTTGCTCAACACCCACAAAGTGTCTAAAAAGGGGGCACAGCTCTGTGCCCTCTCCTCCTTGCCGGTTGGAATGCTTGTGCAACAGCTGGGCTCCAACAGGCTTCTTGGACCATGAGGGTGAAGCCTCAAGATGAGGATGGCGGAAAGACCAGTTACAAGGAGCCCCCGGCCCCTCACCTGCATTTCAGTCACGCAAGAGAAGAGCCTATCTTGGTTAAGCCTGTCTTGTGGTGCGTTTCCTGTCATTCTTGACTTAAACCTGACACAGACATCTAACCCAATATGAGTGTGGGGCAGGAAGACATGGCTAGGAAGAGTCCTGATGGGAACAAACAGCAGGTGCAGGAGTGTGAAGGACGCTGGAAACTTGGGGGTGGGGGCTGCGCTGGACCACAATTTCATGACTGAGTCAAGCAAATGGGGCAAGATAAGCAGAAAAGGACCAAATCACACAGGTCATCTTACAACACACTGGGCTTCATACGTAAGCAGTGCTTAAAACCACTGCACAGCTTTATGAAGGGAAGCATCCCAGAGGGGGCCATGGGAGGGGCCTGTCTGCAGGCAGAGAACACTCTCAGTCATTCAAGTGAGGAGCGGGGGCCTGAGATGACAGAGGGGCCACCGGAGCAGGGAGGGGTCTGAGGGATGAGTTATGGGACCGGATGACCTGCTTGTTGCAAGGGACTGGAGGGAGGGATGGGCCCAGGGAGCCACCTTATCTTTGCTGCGGGTCACGAGACAGACAGCCACCTACCCAGACGAGAATGAGGAGAAGACCAAAGAGAAAGGTGAGCTCAATTTGGGCTGTGAGAAATTTTGGCCACATGAAATTTAAGAAGCCACAGAGACAGCCAAGTAGCACTGTTGAGCGAGCCGCCAGATACGGGGACCCAGAGTGTGTCACCGTGGAGCTGTTCCGGACTGCAGTGTTTGTTTACTGCATCCTGCCCCTACCCAACCGGTACCCCCCCCACTCCCCAGATAGTTGACAACGTTTTTAGTTTTGTTACGTAACGTTGAGGGTTTCTTTATACAAACAGGAACAAATTCTTCCTGCCCATCCAAAATGTTCCTCCCCTGCACTTTTTTAACACACAAAAAGGTATCCCATATAGCAGACTCTTCTGCACCCAGATTTTTTGATTGGCGTGTCCTGGCAATTTTCTCATGGTTTCACAGAGAGCATCTGTGTTCTCACTAGCTGTACAGTATTCCACTGTGTTGATGTACTTTGACCTGTCCCTACTGAGGAGTATTTGGGTTGATTCCAGCATTTTGCTTCTATTAACAGTGTTGCACATAACCTTGTACATACAGTTAATGCAGGCGCAGGGTATCTCTACGTTCCTCAAAGTGAAACTTCCAGGTCAAAGACTATATCCCAGCACTATTTTGAAGAACGCTTTGGTTACTCTTTGCTAGTCTGGTTGAACTATATTTTGAAATAAACTTCCTTTAGGGTCACTGATTTTGACGACACACAGTTTACTTGAGCAGGGACTGAAAGACGTCTGCCACCTGTGGTCCTCTGCTCCACTCCCGCTGGCTAGCACGCTCACAAGACAGGGCCTCTCCACATGGAAAAGTGACAGTGAAGTCTGTCCTGTGTCAAGAATCAGACGCTTCACATTCACTATCATCTTTAAACTAAACGAAAGTCAACTTAGGTCATTAGAAACCTTACTGCTCTAAGAATTGTCTCATACAACCAAATTATGATATTAAAGCCTAACATCTGAAAAAAGTACTATACAGCTGTATCCTGATATGGTACCCTGCATAAAGCTCTGGACATCTAACAGTTATTTTGATTTTTCAGTGAAAACAATGTTTTCATGGAACATTTCGGTTAGTGGTTCTCAAAGCATGTAAACCAGACCAGCAACATCAGCATCACCTGGAAACTTGCTGGAAATGCAGATTCTCTGGCCCCATCCCATACCTACTGAATCAGAAACTCTGGGCTGGGGTCCAGAAGTGTGTTTTACAAGCTCTTCAGGTGATGCTCATGCACCCCAGATTTGCGATCCACTGTCTTAAAGAATTAGCTGATAGGAAAGCAGTATCTTTACCCTTTCAGAAATAATCAGCAACTCCAGGAAGAATAAATTAAAACTTGCATGGTATGGTGCAAAGGCCTAATTCTAAGAATATAAGATAAACTATTAAAAGCTCTATTTCATGCTTATATCTCTTCTCCCAGTAGCTTATAAAGAATGGGCTGTTCATAAAGACCCTGACAACACAGGGAACCATTTTTCCATCCAGTCAGAACTGTGTGTTTGTTTTCAAGCTTGATTTCTTGTTTTCTTTATATCTTAAAGGGAGATGAGAGGACGCAAACTCAAGAGAACTTCAGGTTAACTCACTCCTGGAATTTATTACACACAAATGGCCCACAAACCCCTATTCTCTTCCACACATTCAAAATCTATTCTGCTCTTATATACAAGAGTGAATGAAGCTTCACATTTTTGATCTTATGAGTTATAACAATCAATCTTCTTACCAGGTCTACATGCCAAACACCCAAAGGCCTAAAAATCATTCTCTACTTACACAAATGGCTTTTCTCCAGTATGACTCAGGACGTGGCGACTCAGATGATAGTCCCTGACAAAGGCTTTGCCACAGCCTTCATGGTCACAAACAAATGGTCTCTAGCAGGAAGAAAAGAAAAAACATGTCAATCCTGCCCTAGTTAGTTATATTAATCCTGGTTATTATTTAAAAGGTTAAAGTGTCTAGTAGGCAAAGCCACAGACTCCCTCTCCAGAGATGGTTTCCACTCAGAAAGTGTTTTGAGCACCTGGCTACACCAAGCAAGACAAGGTTTTCCTGCATGAAGTTACACACCATAAATGCCACAGCTTCTCACAATGTCACACTGCAGGTAACAGTGACATCTGCTCTATGAACAGCATTTGAAATAAGCAGGCAGCCTTCACAGTGATGATATGGCATTGTTAACCTGCTCCTAACCTGGCACCAGGCTTCCACAGCAGCCCCCTCTGGAAGATTACTTGCTGTTAGCACAGCCTGTCTGCACAGATCCCCCCCCCTCAACAGCATAATTTCACCCATCTAAAGAAAGCCTAGGGTTTAGAAGTGGACCCTAAGATGAGAAAATAAAAAAAGAAAAAAGAAAGCCTGGGGCAAGGGAAAGAGCAGGTTCTGCCTCACCCTGGAGAAGCCCACTGTCCTGTGCTAAAACACAGCTACAGGAAAATGTGTCATATACCTGGAAAAGCTCACAGGTGCCAGGGCGACGCAAAGAAAACAGCTCACAGCTCTAACTGCAACCACCATTTGAGACCCAGGAGTTGGAAGGAGGGACTCCATTCCGAACCTATAGGAAGAGCCAAAACACGTCCCCCAAATAACCAGTTCTGTGTACCTAATAAAAGCACACCACCAAGGCCCTCAGGAGGGAGGTGCCAGGCCTCAGCGAGAGTACCCTGAGCAAAGCGAGAGAACAGGAAGACACCAGTGAGCTGCACTACAACAAGGGGCGGAGCCACGGGGCCTCGCACTGCTCCAGCCCCGGAGTAGGCTCAGTAAGCGCTTGTCAAATTAGTGTGTGAGACTAGGGACCACAAAGACGGCTCCACACTATCCAACCTCACAACTCCCGGTACACCTGAGTTACCCTCCATACCGGCTCCGGGGCTGGTGCTCAGGCAGGTGTCAGGTGGGAGTGGGCCGTCAAACCGTGCACTTATTTACAGATGAGGAGGAGGAGCCTGACTGGCCCAGACCCAGGAGCAAAGGGGAAAGGGTTACTTGGTAAGCCTCGAGGCTACGGCAAGGGCACCCCGTCCCACGGCGAGGGTCCTAGAACTCGTCCAGTTCCTCGGCTCCTTCCCTAAGTCCAGGACAGCAGAGCCGAGCACCAGCACAGACGGGGCCCGCGGCCCTGCGCCCGGGGCCCACTGCGCAGGCTGCCCCGGGGCTCGGCGCCCTCCCAGGGCAGGAGGCGCGCCCACCTGGTGCGCCGCCGCCGCCGCCGCGCGCTCCCCAGTCGCAGGGCTCATTACCTCCCCCGTGTGCTTGCACAGGTGCGCGTCGAGCTTCCAGGCCTTGTTGTAGCTGGCGCTGCAGTCGGGGAAGGAGCAGATGAACCTCCTGGGCGGCGCGGGGGGCGGCGGGCGCGGGCCCGGGCTCTCGCCGGCCTCGACGAACGCGTCGGCGATGGCCAGGGACGACACCGCCTCGGCGACCGAGCCCGGCGGCTCCAGGGTGCGCGGCCTCCGCGCGCCGCGGGCCAGGCGCGGAGCCACGTGCCGAGCCACGTGCCGCGACCGTGTGCGTGCGCGCGCGGCCCGCCGCTCCCGGCGCACTTCCTGGAGCGCGGGCGCGCGGGCGCCAGGCCCCGCCCTACGCCGGCGCCGTGGCCGTGGCCGCGCATGCGCCGGGAGCCCCGCGGCGGCCCGCGCCCCGCCTGCTCCGAGAGGGAGGCGGGGCTGCCGGGTCCCCGCCGAACGGCGCTTGCGCACCGCAGGCCGGCGGCGCGAACCGAGGCTCTGCTCGGGTGCGGCTGGTCTCCCGCCGGCTGGAGCCCCGCGGAAAGCATCAGCCTTGCATGATTTCAGCCGGCCTGTTCTTGCCGCATCGCCGGCTTGGCTCCGTGTGGATTCGCCTAAGCACCAGACAGTACTTCCTAAGCTTGCCTGCCAGTTAGTGTCACGTGGAGATCCTTCCAGAATTCCAAAGCCCAGAGCGTACCTGAGCCAAGTAAATCGTAATTTCTGGGGGTGGGGAGCAGGCATCAGCAGTTTTAGAAGTTCCCCAGGTGATTTAAATGTGCAGAAAAGTCTGGGGACCACTGCCCTGGGGCCCTGCTGCTCAGAGCAGTCTGTGGACCATCCGCATCATTGGAAAGCCGCGTCTCAGACCTACTTCGATCAGCGAGATCGCCAGGTGATTCTGTGCATATTAAAATTTGAGAAGCGCTTGTTGAGGGGCCTGAACGAATACCGGTAGCTTGCTTTATGAGAACCCCATGCCTGAAGAATGTCCTTGGATGACAGTGGCAGGATGGATTGTCTGGCGTTCACCAGGTACTTACTTTTCACACCCTCTGTCATTCCAAATCATTAAGCCCCGTCTCAATCTGATGAACAGGTCCCTGCACAGAAATGCAGCTTTGAAAACAAGCCAGGGCTTACTGCCCCGAACTGGATTCCTTGCTTCATGCCCACTCCTCCTCTGCCGCCTCATCTTCTTGAAAGTGGGAAAGATGGCGATAAGGCCTGTCTCATCCCGTCTCGAAACCAGGACTGTGAGAGGGCATCTGTGATGCGGGTCCACCTGTTGCTTTCCTTGTTTGCTGCTGCAGCCCATCTCCAAGGGAGAAGTCCACACACATCCCCCCTACAACTCCGGAAGTCTGCAATGGTCTCCCTCGGGCTGGTTCTGGCTTGCTCCTCCCCCTGCCAGGTGAGCAGGGCCAGGGTGATGAATCTCTGAGCTCCTCCTTTCTCTTGGCCTCCAGCCCTGGTGCAGTGCAGCATGCCCGTGGCTTCCCTCCTGCCTTCTTGACTGTGAATTTTAAATCATAACTAGGCTCAAACACATCTTTATTAATAAATATAGTAACCATTGCAATCAACACATTTTTGCCAATGAGAAGTAAGTTTGTTTATCCCTGTAGCATAAAAATCTGTGCTTTGGGACTTGACGACCTCTTGGAAAGCATTTTCCGCATCCTGCTGGTTGTGGAAGTGTTTTCCCTGCAAAAAGTTGCCGAGATGCTTGTAGAAGGGGTAGTCAGTTGGCGAGAGGTCAGGTGAACGTTGTGGATGAGGCAAAACTTCGTAGCCCAATTCGTTCGACTTTTGAAGAGCTGGTTGTATGACATGCAGTCGGGCGTTGTCGTGAAGAATTGGGCCCTTTTTGTTGATCAATGCCAGCTCTAGGTTTTGTAGTTTTCAGTGCATCTCATTGATCTGATGAACATACTTTTCAGATGTAATGGTTTCGCCGAGATTCTGAAAGCTGTAGTGGATCAGACCAACATCAGACCACCAGACAGTGACCATGACCCTTTTTCAGTGCAAATTTGGCTTTGAGAAGTGCTTTGGCGCTGCTTCTCAGTCCAACTGCTGAGCTGGTTGTGCCAGTTGTTATATAAAATCCACTTTTTGTTGCAACATCAGTCACTAGCCAATCAAGAAATGATCCGTTGTTGCATACAAGAAGACAATGCTTCAAAATGACCATTTTTTGATTTTCGGTCAGCTCATGAGGCAACCACTTATCCAGCTTTTTCACCTTTACAATTTGTTTCAAATACCGAACAACTGTAGAATGGTTGACCTTGAGTTCTTCAGAAACTTCTCATGTAGTTGTAACAGGATCAGCTTCTATGATTGCTCTCAGTTGGCCCTTGTCAATTTCTGATGGCCAACCACTGTGTTCCTCATCTTCAAGGCTCGTCTCCTTTGCAAAACTTTTTTTTTTTTTGAGACAGAGTCTCACTTTTTTGCCCAGGCTAGAGTGAGTGCCGTGGCATCAGCCTAACTCACAGCAACCTCAATCTCTTGGGCTTAAGCAATCCTACTGCCTCAGCCTCCGGGTAGCTGGGACTACAGGCATGCGCCACCATGCCCGGCTAATTTTTTGTATATATATTTTCAGTTGGTCAATTAATTTCTATTTTTACTAGAGACGGGGTCTCGCTCAGGCTGGTTTCGAACTCCTGACCTTGAGCAATCCGCTCGCCTCGGCATCCCAGAGTGCTAGGATTACAGGTGTGAGCCACCGTACCCAGCCTAGAGATAGGGTTTTACTATGTTGCCCATGCTGGTCTCAAACTCCTGGCCTCAAGCGAGCCTCCCACCGTGGCCTCCTAAAGTGCTGGGATTACAGGTGTGGGCCAATGCCCCTGGCCTGCTTCTTTTATAGGCAACATGGTGTATGTAGTAGAAAGACCTCTGGATTGGGCCCTAATAGCCACTAGCTACTTGAGTGTGACTTTGGGCAACTCTTCCCAACCTGCATTGCCTCGCCTACAAATCAAGGAGACCGGCTGTGCATCCCTTACAGAGTTGTTACGAGCATTACGTGGGATTTTGGTACATTAACCTCTCTACCTCCTCAGTCAGTCCAGGATAATAGTACCTACCTCACAGGTTGTGAGGATTAAACAAGAAAATACATGCAAAGCACATAGGGAAATGCATGGCCAAGGAGAATTGCTCAGTAAATGTCAGCACTCATCGCTGTCATCAGGATGATCTGTGTGAACACCTTTGCCGGTGATGAAGTGCCATCATCTGTGAGCTGCTTCTGACAACGCTTCTCAGGTATCGGCCCAGACAGAAAGTGGATGAGTGAGTGGGCACTACCACGTTGGCCAAGGTGAGCTGGAAGACCAGGGTTACAAGAAGTTCTCCACTTTGCATCTGGATTCAGTAAGAGAGAGTCTCACCCCGGCCATGGTCTTGCTGGACCCCAGTCTCTCAGGACGCCTCAAGGAGTGCTGATTGTCAAATCGCCCAGGTAGGACAGGTCCCTGTGCTGTCACCTGGGTTTTGTCTTTGCTCCCAGCTTCACCGTCAGCTGAGTTTGCATCCTCTCTTGGCATCTGTTCTTTGAATGTTCCTACCACCTCCCTTGCACATTTGCTTATCCGGAATCATCTGGTGGACAGCATTTAGACGTGGTACCATTTTGCCTTCTTATCAGCTCATCACGCGATTCCAGCCTGGCCTCTCTAATTAGCCCTCCTCTCTCTTGGTGGGACCATCGCATTTTCCTGCAGCTGTCTGTAATTGCCCCACCAGGGTACTGCCACGGGCCTGTGCTTAATCACTGCCATCCACTTCAAATCCATTTTAGCCCACGGTAGCCAGATTCCATCTAGCGCGCGACGCGTAATTGCTCTCTGATTACCCACGGGGTCAGGTGCTTGAATGTGCACAGAGCTTCCACCCGCAGCACAGGCAAGATTTCTGTGTCTGTTAATTTCCTCTGACAGCTTTTTTTCACTGAGCCACCAGAGATGCCCCTGGTGAGCAGTCACCTTTAGGCAGTCACCTTTAGGCAGCCCTTGCACCATTTCTGGATGGCTCCTCGGCTTACCTTAGGGGTAGAGCCATCCCTCCTCCCCTCCGCTGCCACTATCCTAGTCCAGTTTGCCATGGTCGCAGCTGATCTCCAAGTGCAAATGAGCTCACCCTCTCCGGTCCTTTCTCCACACCACTGCTAAGGGATCCTGCCCAAATGCCAGGGATTTCAGGGGCGTCCCACAGCCCCTAGCATAAAGCCCCAACTCTTTTGTAGCATGCTTGCGAGGCCTAGGGGGATGCAGCGTTACCTCCAGGCTTCATTTCTCACCACTCCCACGCCGTCTGCAAGCACGCCAAGCTGAGCTTCGTTCCTTGCTCACACCTGCCCATCCCTCACTCCCCTTCAGAGCCTCCCATATATGGTTGTCCTCAGTATTTACGGGGGGAAGGGGTTGGTCCCAGCATCCCCAAAGACACCAAAATCTGAGGATACTCAAGTCCCGGAGATAAAATGTCATCGTATTTGCGTATACCTTGTGCAAGCCTCCTGTATACTTTAAATCAATCATCTTTAGATTACTTAATACCTAATACAATGCAAATGCTATGTAAATATTGGTTATGCTGTATTGTTTAAAAGATAATGACAAGAAAAAGTTTGTACATGTTGGGTACACGTGCAGTATTTTCCCCAAGTGTTTTCAATTCACAGTTGGTTGAATCCACAGCTGTGGAACCCACAGATATGAGGGCCACCTGTGCTGTCTCTTGGTTTCTTTTACACTCTCCTTTTTGTCTCCTACTGTCTCTCGAAACTTGTAAATGCTACTCATCCATCAGCTGGCTGCGAAGGGGTCAGTTCCTCCAAAGAGCTCGCCAAGACCTCCTCCAGCTGGCCTGTCTGCACCCCACAAGACTCTGCTCTTCCATTCTCATAGCACTTAACGTGCTTTATCATACTTAATTAACCTTTCACTGTGCTGTGTTTCTTTAATTAATCTTCCAATTTACTGCATTTGTCTGATTAGTCTTCCCTGACAGCATGCAAACTCTGTAGGGCAGCATCCGTGCACCTTACTCACCGACGTCTCCGCGGCTAGCACAGGGCCTCGCACGTGGTAGGTGCTGGCACATATTTCTTCACTGAATCAACCAACTTCCCATGAAGCAAACTTCCCAAGCTGCTATGAAGCAAGACAAACAAACAAAACAACAACAAAAGCAAAACCGAGTGATTTCATGGCATTTCCCTTGGTCAAACATTTATTGGTCCAGACAACATTTCATATGAAACATTGACTTTTGGCTTGAACAGAAGACTTTATTGCTTTCTAGCATGCCCATGATGTTTTTATTTACTTTTTCTATTTCTTTCACATCCTTCACAAGTTCTCTGAATCCTATGAATTGGCTTCAAAATACCACTTCCCCTCTTTTCTTCTCAGTCATATTAGGTCAATTGTGGGCTAATTTCTATATTGAGCATTTTAAGTGCGCCATGTCATATAATTCTACCGTAAGGTTTGTGAGGCAGACATCATTATTTGTGCTCGCAGGTGAGGGAACCCATGTCCTCGGGCACGGAGTACCACATCGGCTGACTGTCTAATAGGCCACATGCCTGCTCATTCATTCCTAAGGTTCCTGCCCTCCCTGACCTCCTCTTGTCCCCATGTGTGTGGGCTCCAGGTCGTCCTGCTGGGCATCCTCCTCACTAATGCAAGTGGAGATGTTTGTTGTCGGCTCCATCATCCCATTTTATAGAGTAAAGGGGACCCTTCTTGAGGCTAGAGAATCATCTGTCCTGCTTAACTTACAACACAGAGCAGGAGCATGTCCATGTTTAAAATTTTCTTTGAGGCATTCATTTACTTTAAAATTTTTTATTGAACCTCCTTAGAAAGCGAGGGCCCCAGAGGCTGCAGCGACCTCACTGTAGAGTTGGGGTGACAGCTGTCTCGCCCGCACCGAGGCAAGTGAGCACACCCGCGGGCAGGGCGCTGCTGGGGCCAGTGCTTCTGAACTCGGGATTTTATGCATTTTATTTCCTCCACTGTGTGGTCATGACTGTGACCTTTCCTGGAGTCCCTGGGGCACGTGAACAGTGACCCCAAGCCTGCCTATTCACAGATCCCACCACCTTTTCCCCCAGAACTGCTAGTCATATACACTTTTGACAGCTCCTCTTCTCTCTTAACTGTGGACATCCATCAGCAAGTTCTTTAGCAACTGGCAGAGGGAAGTTCTGTAATCCAGTTGCTAAAATCACCAACCAGGGCCTGGTATGCAGCCCTGTATAAGCAGCTGCTAGATGACTGGGTTGATTAATGGGGGATGGGGGCTGAGGAACAGGCGGACAAAGGCAGTCCGCTGACTGCACACAGGTGCTTTACCTGGAAGCGCCCTAGATTCTGCAGACACAAGACAGCCACAAGAGTCCCTCGGGAACAGAACGATGATATGACAAGAATGTCTTTTCACATCAGTCCTCCTACAGAGGACGGGGAAGCCTGGGCTCTCGGTCCAGACTACCAGGCCTGGGGGCCTCCAGCTCCCGGGGGGCAGGCTTTACACTTGGGGCAGGTCCCCTCCCTCTGGGAACATCCATGCTATTGGGTTTGTCCATATTTGCCCGACAAAGCCCACATTCAGGGGACCCCCAGCTTTTACCTTAATCTGACCAGCAGTGTAGACCAAAACAGGTGACGAAAGTACAGGCCGGTCCAGTCTTTCCTCGGTGTTCTCTGGGGCCAGCTTCGGAGACAGGAGCCGCCTCGCTTGAGGTGGAGGGTAGCGTGGAGGAGCAATGGGAGAGAAAGGGCTTCCGTGCTCACTCGGGGCCGTGTATGAGAACTTACAGGAGGTGTCTTGGAAAACCATTGCTCTAGGCCAGGCACAGTGGCTCACGCCTGTAATCCTAGCACTCTGGGAGGCCGAGACAGGAGAATCATTTGAGCTCAGGAGTTCAAGACCAGCCTGAGCAAGAGGGAGACCCCCGTCTCTACCAAAAATAGAAAGAAATTAGCTGCACAACTAAAAAATATATAGAAAAAATTAGCTGGGCATGGTGGCACATCCTGTAGTCCCAGCTACTGGGGAGGCTGAGGCAGAAGGATCATTTGAGCCCAGGAGTTTGAGGTTGCTGTGAGCTAGGCTGACGCCATGGCACTCTAGCCTGGGCAACAGAGTGAGACTCTGTCTCAAAAAAAAATAAAATAAAATCACTCCTCTAATTCATGCAACGATACAAACTTCCCCAAAATCTCAAAAGAACTTCTATTAATATTCACTTACCTGTGGAGAAGAGAAAATAGCTGGTCTCAAGTGTTCCGTCTTCTCAAAATGGAGATTTGAGCAGGTGTAGCGAGGGTTGCCCTGCCTGCTTCTGCTTCCAGAGGGAGAACCGAATCTGTTTGCGGCTGGCGTGCAATGGAATAACACGGTTCTGTTCGGTTTCTCTTTTTTCCAGCCTTTTGTCGTTATTTCCCCAGTGGGAGATAGAGTTAAAGAAACCGAATTATGCAGGCATTTCCTTTAGCAAATGCGGTGGAAAAAATACTTGGCCACAAGGAAAAGCTCTTCCTTCCTCACCCTTACACTACAGTTGGGTGTCCCATGGTTCTCTCTCCAGAAGGTACTCACCCATATGTAAGCACAAAAATAGGGCACATGGCTTCACGGACTGTGGGCCCCAGGTTGAGAGTTCTTGCTCCCGAGGTGAGTAGAGAAGGATTTTTCAACAGTAACTTAGGGCAGCTGAGATGAAATGCAGCCAGCAACTTGGTTTGGAATCTTAGATCTTTCACGTCCCTGTACATCAGAGAGTTGTTAAGCTATATGGTGATCTTTTGGGACTCAGGACATCACCCAAAAGTATGACTATAGGAGATCAGAATGTGGCACCCAAAAATACACCTGTTTGGTGTATTTTGAGCTGGTTATTCTGAGAAACTGTAGGCACAGGAGCAAGCTATGAAAAGCTGTCTTTTTTGTAAAAGAAACGTACATCTATAAAGAAAATCTACATTAGTAAAATCATCTGTATCAGAAAGAGGGCTGCTCCAAGACAGCTTTTATTTTCTACCTGAGAGACTTTTAATCTGCCTAACAAGACCGCTTCCATTCACCGTGCATTTTCTGCCCTTCCCACTCCTGGAAGCCCCAAGCCTCTCTTCCCTTCTGTAGCTCAGGATGCTATATATAAGCTTCAGGCTCTGGTCTTTCTTCGAGTCTCATATTTCATGGGACTCCTGTGCATATATACGTAAGTCAGCATGGTTTTTCTCCTGTTAATCTGTCTTGCGGCAATTTAAAATTCATAGCCTAGCCAAAGAACCTAGAAGGGCAGAAGGAAGCCCTTTTCCCTTCTCCTACAGTTCTCTGGCTGCTTTCTCATATTTAACTAAAAAACAACTGAAGCCCTGTACTCGTGGGCGGTGACTGGGAGCTGGGCCATTCCACTGGGAACCCCAGTGTTTCTAGAGCTTTCCTCTGGGGCTGGTCACGGCCCCCAGGTTCCTGCAGACAGGGTGCCTCTGGCTGCTGGTCTCCTGGGAGCTTCGTGGAGGAAGAGTGGGAGCTGCCCTGCTCATTAGATAAACTTTCCTCAACTGTGCCAGCTTCCCATCAATCTAGAGACCCTGTGCCTTAGCATCTTCCTTGGGTATAACTCCAGCTTCTGCTGGGAAGACAAAAGGGGAAATTCCCCCAGTGAGGAATGCATGTGCATTTGTGTGGACGTATATTGTAAGACCTAAAACCTCATGTGCCATGGTCGTAGAGCCTCTCAGAGCCCCCCAAACCTACCCATGAGTTCCCCAGCTCTGGCCAAGTATGCCCCACCCCCAAGCTGCAAAGACTTCCCCCCTCCCGTCGTTCCCCTCTCCTGCAGACCAGCTCCACTCTGTCCCATCCTCAGCCTGATAGGGTTCACCCACTTTCCAGCTGTGGAATTAGTCAAACAAACCAATCCCATCCTTCCCTGGGAACCAGGGGGCCTCATCCTCTTGTTACTACAAAGCCCACCTCCCTCAGCCCCCCTGGTTTGCTCTGCTCCCAGGTTTGTCCCCCGAGTGGCCCTGCATGAGATCGCAGCCATTCAGTCCCATCTTCAGGCTCCACTTCTAATTTAGTTCTCTTGCTATTCCCACCGCCTCTGCAGTGACTTCCTTCACATAAAGGTTGGAATCAACTTTTTCCAAACTCCTATTAATATTGGTATTTTGACCTCTTCCCATGAATCACAGATCTTTTTAATGGCGTCTAGAATGGTAAATCCTTTCCAAAAGGTTTTCAGTTTACTTTGCCCACATCCATCAGAGGAATCCCTGTCTATTTCGTATCCTTATTAAATGTATTTCTTAAATAATAAGACTGGATTGTCAAAATTACTCCTTGATATATGGGCTGCAGAATGGATGCTATGTTAGCAGGCATGAAAACAATATGTCTCCTTGTACACCTCCATCTGAGCTCTTAGTGACTCCGTGCATTGTCAATGAGCATTAATGTTTTGAAAGGAATCTTTTTCTGGGCAGTAGGTCTCCACAATGGGCTTAAAATATTCAGTAAACCATGCTGTAAACAGACGTGCTCTTCATCCAGGCTTTTTTTTAAATATAAAAGTCCATTTTATTTAGGCTGAAATATATATTTATTATTATTTTATTTTATTATTTATTATTTTATTATTATTTATTTAGTTCTTAAAAAGCTTAATACAAAGTTTAATGGTTAATATCACTTTGATTCATCTTTAACAGCCTAGAAACAGAACAGTCTGATTATCCAGGCTTTGTTATTCCATTTATAAAGTACAGGCAGAGTAGACTCAGCATAATTCTAAAGGGCCCGGGATTTTCGAAATGGTAAATGAGCACTGGTTTCAACTTAAAGTCACCAGCAGCATTAGCCCCTACAAAAGAGTCAGTTCTGTCCTTTGAAGCTTTGAAGCCAGGCATTGAAGTCCCCTCTCTAGCTATCAAAGTCTTGGATGGCATTTTCTTCCAATGTAAGGCTGTTTTGTCTACGTTGAAAATCTGTTGTGTAGTATAGCCACCATCATTAATTATCTTATACAATTTTTGGACAATTTACTGCAGGTTCTCCATCCGCACTTGCTGTTTCACCTTCCACTTTTATGTGGTGAAGACAGTTTCTTCCACCTCACGAAACCACCTCTGCTAGCTTCAGACTTTTCTTCTGCAGCTTCCTCACTTCTCTCAGCCTTCACAGAATTGAAGAAAGCGCATTAGAGCCTTGCTCTGGATTAGCCTTTGGCTTAAGGGGCTATTGTAGCTGGTTTGATCTTCCATCTGGTACTGCTGAAACTTGCGTCTTATCAGCCAGCAATAAGGCTGTTTCACTTTCTTATCGTTCAGTTGTTCACTGGAGCAGCACTTTTCATTTCTTTCAAGGATTTCTTTTGCATTCCCAACTTGGCTAACTTTGGCACAAAAGGCCTAGCTTTGGGCCCATCTCAGCTTTCGACATGTCTTCCTCACTAAGCTTAATCATGTCTAGCTTTTGATGTTAAGAGAGAGACACGTGACTCTTCCTTTCACTTGAACACTTAGAGGCCATTATCAGGTTATTAACTGGCCCAATTTCAATATTGTTGTGTCTCAGGGAACAGGGAGGCCTAAGGAGAGGGAGAGACCAGGAAATGGCCAGTGAGTGGAGCAGTCAGAACACACATGATTATCGATTAAGTACGCCATCTTACATAGGCACAGTTCATGGCACCCCAAAACAACAGTAATAGTAACATCAAAGATCACTGACCACAGATCACCATAACAGATATAATAAGAATTACAAATTTGAAATACTGTGAGAATTCCCAACATGTGACACACAGACATGAAATGAGCACGTGCTATTGAAAAAAGTGGCACAATAGATTTGGTCTACACTGGATCACCACAAACTTTCAATTTGTAAAAAAAAAAAAAACACACAGTATCTGTGAAGTGCCATGAAACAAAGGATGCCTGTAAGTTAATACATGTGAAGCACCCAGAACAATCAAATGCAGGCAAACTATTTTGGAAGGTTTTAGGGCCAGTAGAAAAAGAAAATACTTTGGAGAGAATGAAGTAAACCCACAGACTTCCTAAAGAAAAGAACTGACAGCAGGCAGTTGGTACTGCCTGGGAAACGGTAGGTGAACACATGAGCTGACTTATTCCTTCCTGAAAGCAAGTTGTGAATTACACAGGTTGGGAGAATGAGAAAGGGATTATCTTAATATAAACAGCCAAAGGGAATAGGTCATATATTGAAATTATATAAAGCTTGAGCACCATTCCATGGTGGGTGGAAGGGAGGGTTTCAGGCAGTGCACCCCCAAATCCAACCTGGAATCAACACTGACATGCATGGCTGCTGCGCCCCTGCTGGCACACCCCAAATTTCCAAGCACGATCTCGGGCACTGCTCTAAGCCCTGGGAAGACAGCGATGATCAAAAGTCCCCGCAGGATCCAGATACTGTTTTAACCTCGGATGGAGGGAACCAAGGGTGCTGGGGGCCTGGGGAGAGAGCTGAAGTCACTGGTTCAAACTGTCCAGTTTGGACAATCCCCTTGCTCAGAGCTCGTGCTGCCTCTCAAACGGGAACTTGCCCTGGAGCCCATGCTGTTTCCGAGAAGAAACCGTACAGAGCCACCTTGTGGTGAAAAGAAGACACACAGGTTTCACCCTGAAGACTTTATTGGATTTTATATGACATTAGCAGGTGTAAATACATCTGCATGCTATTGTACCCTTAAGTCCTCCCATATGGTCCAGCAGCATTTTAAAGTGGTCAGCAAATGTTTACAGCAATCCATACTTGTCCCACTAACACGTTTACCACAGGTAATTAACTTAACTACCTGATAAAAATGTAATTGGCGTGTTGTAATGCCGGCTATTGTCCGCAAAGACTTTGACTGACAGTTACTTACGTTCCCTTCTTGGTTATCTTTATGGGCATAAAATCAAATCCAAATTTGATCATTATTCTGTGATTTGATTAAAGTAAATGGCCAAATTTGGTAATCATGATCCAGAAAGGTTTATTATTTGCCTCAATTATGTGGTTTGGATTTTTTTATTGTTAGGACATAATAAGAAATTAGTCTGATTGCTCTGGGATACTGCCAAATGCTGCACAGCCACACCCTCCCTGTCAGGGAGAAATCTAATTCATCAGAGATGACTCCACAGGGCCGTGGATTATCCATTTGTATGTTTCAAGGTTTCACCCCGCCTCTGCTGGAAGCACCTGTCATTTCATTCGAGCCTTTCATCACATTGCAAACAGGAACCGCACATGCTGAGCACGCGTGAAAACATGGCCAGCGTCCCCACCCGGCGCAGGGGAGAGACTTCCAGAGCATGGATTGCAAAGCAGCTGCTGTCCGGGCATGAATCGCCTGCTGCTCCCAGCACCAGTGTCACCGGCAAATGCAGTGTCACCTGCAAACGCAGGGCTGTTATAAACAGCGTGAACGACAGTGAGAATCTTCCTCCGGTTGCTTCAGCCAGGACTGGTGCCTTCGCTGCACGCAAACCTCAGCGGCCTGCGTAACTCGGCGGGTGCTCCCATCCTGAACGCTCATTTTAAGAGACACGTTTCAAAAATGTGACTTAAGTGTTCTTCTCCCTCTGCCTAGAGAGCGGTCAGGATCCACCAGGTACTTGCGCTGGCCGGGTGACTGCGCACCAGCCTGCCCAAGAGTGAGTCCTGGCTGAGCTGTGCGTGTGAAGGCTGGGTCTCAAGGCCACTAAGGAACCATAAGGGCCTCCTGGTGGTGTTGACGTTTCCAGGCACTCAGTAACAGCCCCACACCCGGTCCAGGGGATACTCCGCTACAGACGGCTTTGGCCATGCCCTTGAAGGCGGCTAAGACAGAATTCAGTACAGTTTTTAAAACAGCTAGCTTTTCCCATGTCCTTAGGGCCACCCAAAATGTGCTTCCTGCTCCTCCACGCCTGTCCCGCCCCCACCCCAGCGCCAACCTGATCTCTGCTCAGCAGACGCAGAGGCGCCTGCCCAGCCCCAGCCTGCGCCCACCAGGCCGGCTGCCTGCCCGGGCCTGCGGGCCTTGCCCATGTTTTAGCTCCTGGCTCTGCTGGTCTTTTCCCGCTGTCTCTTGGTTTCACCTGTGCCATGAGACAGCCCTGTCTCCCCAGAGAGGCGGTAAGTGGAACGGAGGCCGCAGGTGGCAAGTGCAGAGCAGGTCTTGCAATCCAGGTATATTCACTCGGCAAGTGCTCACCGGGGGCCACTGTAAGCCCAGGGAAGACAACAATGTACAGACAGACTCATCACATCCTGGATGTGCGATCTGATGTGTGTTCCCAGGTCACCCAGGCATCTGGGGGCCAGAGACGGGAATAGAATCAGAGTCCTCAGCAGGGCACGTCAGGCGGAACCCCGGCTTCCAGCTGGATGGCGTGTCCCTGCAGAGCGAGTACAGGCTGCTGAGGGGCAGGCTCTGGGAAGTCCAGGGATGCCTGACTTAGCAACCCAGCGATCTGCACCAAACATGCAGCTTTGGTCCCGCTCGGGGGCTTGCCGAGGCTGTTCCAGGCTGCCTGCTATGCCCTGCAACCTCACCCAGCTCGGCACCCGTCGGCAAGAGGAAGTTGAGGGGGTCATTGTGCTGCCAATTTCAAATTACCCTTAGCAAATACAGTTCACTTTATAGAGCAAACAGGATCACCAGTTAATCTCCGGAGTGAGAGAGAAAGAACCTTACCCGTCATTAATGTTTTACTACCTTTCTCAAAAAGTGTAACCTTTAACCCCCAAATCAACTCCAAACGGAGGGAAAGGAGGGACAGCTCCTGGGCAGTTCCGGGTGCCGGCTCTGCGACGGTGCCAATGCTGTTTCGATCTGGAGAAACAAATAAACAGAAAGATAAGCTCTTTAAAGCACACGAGGAAGCAGACCCAGAATTTCCAAACCAGAGACAGCCGGCCACTTGGGCCTCCTCGCGCATGATATACGGCTGTCGGCCAGAGCACCGCCTGCCGGGGCGGGGCTGGGCCTCAGCAGTGACCGGCGGTAAGGGAAGCCCTTGCGTGTGCCTGGGGACCAGTGTGGCCGTGAGTAGGAGCTGCCCCACCTGGAGGAGGTGATGCTTCCAAACACATACCATACTCATTGCCAGTAACCACCTGCAAGGATCTTATTTAGCACAAGGACTGCATGGACTCCAAAGTCTAAGTCAAACTCCGTGATTAGCAATGGCCTTAATGAAGCCTGAGGCAGGAGGAGAGAATTTCCGTGTGAGACATCAGTTACCTGGCAGCAGCCCGCCTCCTGCTAAGCGGGCATGGATGCAAACACGCAGCTCCTTCCTTGGCGTCTCGTGTGTAACTGACAGCGCCAGACCCTTTGGTTTTTATAGATGACTCAGGCCTAATTATTTGTGACCTAAGAAGTGAGTCATTAGGAGTCAGTACAATTTATTATTCACACACTACAACTAGCACAGGACTAGAATGTACCGAGAGAGCACTTGACTTCAGTTCCTTCCCAGAGGTCTAGCTACCATGTGGCATAGGTGGAATTCCTGCAATTTGGAGGAGGATCACTTTGTTATTCGTGCTGTCTTGAGTTGGCCTTGCTTTACAGTTGCTGCTGTTTTTTGCTTTTAAGTTATAACTTTCTGTTGGTTTCATGTCTTTACTGCCAACTGAGTTCGTTGTGGGTTGTTTGGTTGGCGTGTGGTGGTATATTTTAGCGTCTGCCTATACTGTTCTGATACTACACTTTAGCACATAAATGTACTGGGGTTCAAATGTGAACCACCCACACCCCTATTGCTAAATCAAAAACATATAGTTCTGCCAGGTGGATGTGAGGATCTCTTTTTCTATGCCATATGGAAACTGACCAAGGTAGGTCGGCAGTGAGGTTTTTGGCTTGTCAAAGTTGCATGCTGTCAAAAAAGTTTTGCATGCCACTGGAAGTCTGGAATGACAAGCCACCAGTGCATACAGTGGTATGCTAATAGGTATTTAGCAACCAGTTTATAGGGGTAAAAATATGTGTGTGTGTTCTGTATATCTTTATTATAAATTTTATTGCTATAGATGTGTGACACAGAATTTACAAACAAATATACAATACTCTTGATTTTAAATCCTATATAGCCAACCGATTGCCACAGAATGCTTTCAGTTGATTTTCATCGAACTCTTGTATCCCTAGCCAAACTAAAGAACAAGTGTAGTTCCAACATGAATGTTACTTGTCATTTTGTTTACAAGTAAGGCAAAAGTGAAACAGTGCAGACTGTCAAAACTTCAGTCAGTTATTAATGATGTGACTCTTGCTAAATCAGAGAGTACTTTCAAAAACTAGAAGAAAGTATTTTCAATTTTTAAGCTATTCACAAATAATAACTATGCAGATGATACACTTTTAAGTTTAATCGGTATTATTAACATTTTTTCCACCACTTTCTTAAGTCTAGGCAATCAACAAAATAACCAAGCCCTGCCATATAGCAGTGGCCTGAATAACCCTCAAGAACATAGATTATCATGAAATGTAGTAAAAAAACAAATTAGGAAGTGATGGGTTTTTAGCATTATTATCTTTTTTTGATATGATTCATTTAACCGTAACTTTCTGTAATTTGATTCTTAGTAATGGCTGTGTTTAATAACTGGCTCCAAAGGTTCCTGAAGATTCTCTCCTGCCTGGACCAGCAGCCTCAGTGCCCCCTGAGTGTGGCTGTGATTTAAGAAAAGCCGGCTGTCCTTTGTGTTTCCCATTCCAGCTTCTCTCAGCGCATAATGTGACCAACATCTAAACCTGGGCTCAACTTCCCAGTGTCAGCCTCCGTCCTCTGTGACAGTCCCCCAGTGGCCGAGCTGTGGCTGCGCAGCGTGTCTGCTGGCTGGGCCGGGAGGCCGCCCCTCTGGCCACACGGGAAGCTCAGCCCCGCCATAAAGAGGAAGCGCTGGGAGCAGTCTGGGAGTTAGGAAGGCAGTGAGTGCCAGCCAGGGACTATGAGCCTAGTGCAGCCATAAAAATCTGCCTCGGGTCAAGTCCTGAGACACAAGGTGTTGCCTTTAAAAGTGTTTCATTCTCTCTCCCTTAAAAAAGGAAACTAAAACTGTAATTATAGGCAGATCATAAAACTCAAATTCCAGCATCAAAGGACATTTCTGAGGACACGTAGGATAAGGCATTTTGTGATACTTTCTCCAATGACTAAAAAGTGCTTTTTTTCCCCCCTGTGTAACTGCATTAGTCCTTTTATTGGTCAAGTACAGGGTGTTCAAGTTTTCTTTTTCAGAGCATCTGATTCTTAATGGAAACAGATCTTAATGTCTTTCACAGTGAATCCATTTGCTTAAAAATATAACAAGACACACCATTTCCTCCGTCTCTCACTTCCAGTTTTTTGTTGAAATGAGCTAGGCTCCTGCAGGTGAGGGGCGCCGTCTCTTTGCCCTGCTTCCATTTGGGGTGTCCCAGACCCGTCCCCAGCCTCTGTTGCCCTCCACGTGTTATTCCAGTAAGGAAATATCACAGACTTTGAAACGATTCTCTTTTCAGAAGGACTCTCACCTTGGATCTCCTTGGGAGACAAAGATGAGGGGTTTTTCTGTTGTTTTTTAATTATTAATTTGGAAGCCATCCTGGAGTTTTGAACACTAAAATCTGCTCTTTGTAAAACTCTACTGGAAACATATATATAAATAAGCACCTTCTATTCATGGTAGATATTTAATCATATTAATAATGAGCAAAAGAACAAACAAGGAAACAATTCTTCTCGACTTAAGAAGCCTGAAAAATGGGCAGACCCCAAACTTCCTTTAAGTCAGGGGAAACGGCAACCCTGAGATCCAACAATATGGTTTTTGAGAGGGCCCTGGAGAAGAAAGAATGCAGATGGCATTGGCTGAAAAGGAACTGTCACCTACAGTTTGAGTGACTTCAATACGAGTAGCATTTATGTACATTCAAGTGGGTTCATTTCTTTGTGCCCAGGTGGTGCATTGACATAACTGCTTTCATGGAAAGGTCTTTTGACAGGAAATGTATTTCGGTTTTTGAAGGTGGCAGCATTTCTTGCTGGGCTTAATTGATGAGTTTTAATTGTCCCCTTGTTTCCAGTAACCCTAGCTCTCAGCTTGCCTCATGCTGGTAGTGATCAGGGCGGGCAGCGATGGACTGAGCGCCTGGCTTTGCCATTGGCCAGAGTCTCCTGATAGCTCACCGATCCTCCTGCCGGGATCTGCTCCCATTGCACCTCTGTCTCCAGGTGTGTTTTATGGGTCTCCTGACATGGCGGTCACTTCTCTCCCGTCCCTGGGGAGGCTGTAACCCCAGTAAGACAAGGCATGTGAACATGCTTTATCTGCAACGTGCTTCAGTCCTTGCACTGATTTCTCCTAGCTCCAATGTAGGGCAAGGGGGTTATGAGTTCTACCACCGGCCAAGAGCTGGTCGTTTGAACCAGACACTCTTTTATGAGCTTACTCAGGTGTCTAGTGACCACAATGAGTACGTTTGCCTTGACACACTGGAAGTCCAAGTTCCTGCCTGAGGCTAGTGGTTGAGGAGGAAGAGAGGTGACCCTTGCCTGGATGTCCCTCCTGGAATGAGGTCCTGAGTAAAACGATGGGTCTATTAGCAGCATTTGGGGGAGACTCACTATGAATCAAGAATATCACTCATTTCAACAAGGTATTGACTAAGTAACACTTAACCCAAAGCAAAAAACAATCCTAGGAATGTACGCCAAAAATACTTGTATGACAAATGAAGAAAGTAGTTGAAATAAAATTCTTATTTAAATAGTCCCATCTATATTTTGGCCAGATTTTATCTCTGAGGATAAAATTATGTGTTATAGCAACAACAGCCTAAACTAATAAGAGCACACGAAAAACCTTGACAGGAACTGGAAATTTCTGTAATTTTGCCCAATCCAGAAATTTTGGGAGATGGAGCCAAGATACCACCTACAGGATCTAGAATTGAGAGTATTTCCTAGGATATTAGTAATAGATTTAGCCAAATGTGATTATGTCGCCTGGTCACATGGCTCCTCACTATTTTCAAAGACAAATAATCACCCTGACTATGAGGTCCAGCACACAACAAAAATGGAAATTTAATCTTTAATAAACCTTTGTGATGCTAATGAGAAGTGTTTTAGAAATTTGGATCAGTACGGTAAAATACCTACAGGTTTGTATCAGCCATCAGATCTGGTCTAAAGTCCACAGAAAGAGAATACTTCATTTCAATGTGTTTACAGTGTCTAATATAAGGCTCTCACACTCTCCAAGTCTGTGGGTCTATAATCTGCTTTGTGCTTTTTAAAGTACAACCTCATATATTTGAACTTGGCAAAAAAAATCTGTAAGAAAATATGTTGTTATTCCCAGGTGATAGGTAAATAAATTAGAACATGGAAGTTTTTAAAATGTTGACTGAATATAGGGGAAATGATTCACCTAAAGTTCTGTAATTCTGTGGCTGAGCTGAAATGATCACCCAAGTCTCTGGGCTGCTGGGCTCGGCCCCCTTCAGAGACCCTTCATCGACTGGCAAAGTCCTGAAAGAAATGGGGTCCGGCCAGCCCCGCCTTCTGTCTCAGCCTTGTGCAGCACTCTGGGGCTCCGAGGCCAGGATGGCTGTGAGACGTGATTTGAGAAGGTATTTGGATTCCCCTGACTCCTCCTGGAGGCACACAAAAGGTGTGTTTTTGCAAGGGGATGACTTTGATAACTGTAGGTGAAACAGGGAAGAATTTTCTCCCTCTAATGATTCAGAATTATTTGCAAATATTTGCACATACAAATAATTAGCAGCGGAGACGAGGAGCAGCATGGGCAGAGGTGAGGGGAGGGGGGCAGTGATGCACTGCAGAGTGGGGAGAGCAAGGGGAGCCGAGATGAGAAAATACACAGCCACTGCTGCTTTCCGGACTTCGAATGAGTCCACTCTGACAGCGATTCTTTCACTCCTTCCACAATTATATCAATTCTGTCTAACAGACTCCTGTTCACCATTGCCACATGAGACAATACAAGCGAAGCCCTCATACATTTTAATTCAATAAATATTAACTAACAATAACAACAACTGCAACAATAAAACCGGTGCAAGGATGCAATCGGATGACCATTTTCAGGGGACTCTCTGCTGTGGGGCGCCGTGCCGGGCACTGTAAATGATGCAGGATCTCCAGGGCCCTCTCTCTGCCTTCGTCACACTCACCTTCCCCCTGTGGAGACAAGCGTGGGGACATCGACTTGTCCTCTCAGCAGGGAGAATCAGGGGCGCACGCTCAGGCTCTCTGTCTCTTCCCGACTCCAGGGGCAGCGATGACATCACGGCAGTGGCTTGAGGTCAGCCAAGGTAGGGCTGTTCACAGCACAGGAATGGCGAACACCACAAATCGGGGCTGCTGTTTTTTCCCCAAAGAGCTGGTTGTGAAACACCTCCCCTTACTGTCCCGATGGGAGGAGACGCTGCAGGTGAAGAGCGAGTCTGCCCTCTCCTGCCGCGGACATGCTTCTCAGCTGCAGGCTCTGAGCAGGAGTGGCGGTGAGAGCAGGAGTGGCGGTGGGAGCAGGAGTGGCGGTGGGAGCAGGAGTGGCGGTGGGAGCAGGAGTGGCGGTGGGAGCAGGAGTGGCGGTGGGAGCAGGAGTGGCGGTGGGAGCAGGAGTGGCGGTGGGAGCAGGAGTGGCGGTGGGAGCGGGCGCGTGGAGCCCCCGGTACTGGCCACACGTCCCTCCCGAGTCCAGTCTGAAGTGCTGGCCACTGCCCCTGAGTGCTGGCGCCGCATCAAGTGACAGAGGTGAGGGCAGAAGGTCTCCACAGTGAGGGCAGCCCAGCCGACAGCTGATGGAGATACAGCGTTGCAGACAGGAAAACCCTTACAGTTCAACTTCACCTAAATCATCAAAATCGCTAAAACCAAATTTGTCCTTCAGAGATCATCACTGGATGCGTCGATTCTCATTAAAATGAAAGAAGTGGGGTGTCCACAGTCTCCATTACTTTCATTTTCTTCTCGCTGTAATTATATTTGTAGAAATTGCCTTTAAAACAATTATAGAACGATTACGAATTTATGGAAAGACATTCACTGTCCAAATAAGACACCATTGCTTTTTGTAGGTCCAAGCGTGGTCTTAGATAGAAATAGGGGAACACCACGGGCGACACCCGGGAAATGGGAAGGGGGTCCCTGTTATTGCGTGTCCCGTGATAGGAGATTTAGAGCCAGCTAGAGTGTCCGGTGAGATTACTAAAACCTTCCCAGCAACTACCTATGTTTGACTTTGGCACCTTTTCAAAAGTCCGAAGAGGCATTTGCAGGGAGCCATAAAAATTCATTACATAAGCAGGACAATGGGGGCTCCCCCGCATCTGGGGAAGGCAACACATCTGTCTTCTGTCTGTTTCTTCCCTAAACGTCTCCCTGAACCAACTTTTATGGGGGTGGGGGAGGTCAGAGGGTGTCGTAAATATCCCATTCTATTCGAATCCAAGAGTTAACAATGCCCCCTGTGACTATAAACACAAGATGTCGCATTCAGGGGCGAGGTGCACTCAAGTAAGCAGAGATCTTTGTGACAGTGGTCTTGGTGTGGGCCACAGGCCAGCTAATCACATTACCACGAGAGCCAAGAGGTGGCCAGCAGACAGCGAAATAAAGAGGAGGGGAAAAGCACGACTAATCTCGTTAAAAGGAAAGCCGCGAGCGACGCTGCTTTTACACAGCTGCTTACGACGCCCGGTTTTCCCAGGACGGGATCACCTGGGCGTCCACGAGGCTCTGCTGGTTTCGGAGCATTGTTCATCCAAATGCCACCAAATGCCGGAGCCTCCCGAGTGAGCGAGGGCAGACCTAGTGCTCAGAATCTTCTTTTTAAGAAAAAGCAAGACATCACCCCCTTCCCCCTGCAAGAGCCTTCTGGAGACACTGTTTGCCATCATTATTCCTATGTTCCGTCCACTATTCCCTAATTTTCTAAAATGACCAAGTCCTCATCAAGACTCAAGTGAAAAATGTCCAGCTCTGCCTGTCTCCTGCAACCTTGAGGAAAGATTAAGCTATAGCTGAAGAAATCCCCTAGCCAGGAATTCTCAAAGTGTGGTCCAAGCACCCTAGGGAGGCCCAAGACTCTTGCAAGGGGTCCCCAAGTTTCCCCCTTTTCCAACAGCATTTCTGAGTGGTGCTGGGTGTTCTTGTATATTAATATTTCAGCCCAGCAATATATTACAATGAATTGAAACAGATGTGGGAACCCAGCTGTTAAAGGTATTTGCAATCTAGAAAGCAAGACATTTAAAGAGATTTGCAAAAATGAAAAGCAATGCTATTCTTTGCACTAAACCTTTTGTTGTTTCGGAAAGTATGTTTTTGACAAAAATATGTATGTTATCCTGTAAGGGATTTACTACTGTTATTTTAAAGTGGATGAATAAATCAATATTTTCAAACTCCTCTGTTTTGGTTTCTAATTCAGTAAATATAGGTAGACGTAACCCACATAAACAGAAAGCTCTTCGGCATGGAAAGAATCCTAGACCAAAACATTTCAGAAGCCCTGCATTAGAAAGACGTGAAAACATTCAACTGTAAACCTTGTTCATTGCTCTAGATCTTAATTTTGAAGCCCATGGCTGACCTGAACCTTTGAACCACAAGAGGAACTTTCCTCAATCTGCTCATCAGACCTTCTAAGGCCAAAGCCTTAAATTAGCCTTTGATTGAAGACACGTGACATTCAAAGAATAAACTGTAGAAATGCAGCAAAGCCAGGAAAGTGACAAACAGGCAAGATAAGTCATTTACCAAAGAAGAAGCCCCTTCCCCATCACAGCCACTTCCCGCCCATCCTCACCCTGCTTAACCCCTGGCAACTGCTGGTCTGTTCTTCCCTTCTCTAATTTGGGCGTTGCAGGAAGGGAAAGTGAATGGAATCCTGTAGCACGTAGCCTTTAGGGACTGGCTTCTTTCGCGTAGCACAATTCTCTAGCCTCTTATGCAAGTTGTTGCGAGTGTCAGTGATTTACTTCTTTTTTATTGCTAAGTAGTATCCCCTGGTACAGACATACCGCCATCTCACACATTCGCCACTGAAGGACATCTACGTTGGTTGCAATTTTTTGCTATTACAGATAAAGCTGCCATAAACATATTCACGTACCAGTTTTTGCGTGAACATAAATCTTCACTGCTCTGGGATAAATGTCCAGGATCAATTGCTGGGCCATGTGCATGTTGAGTTTTTTAAGGAACTACCAAAATGTGTCCCGCAGTGACGGTGCCATTTCACATTCCGCCCAGCGATGTGTGAGTGACCAGGCTTCACCGTGTCCTCGCCAGCATTTGGTGTCATCGCTGCTTTATATTGCAGCCATTCTAAAAACTTCGTAGTTCTTCATTTTATATTTAAGTGCCTGATGCCTTTTAAAATTAATTTTTGTATTAAGGTGTGAGAATCAGGTCAAGGTTCTTTTTTTTGTTTGTTTTGTTTTTGCTCTAACACCATTTCTAGAACCATTTTGCGTTCTCTATTTTGTTCCATTGATCTAGATGTCTATTCCTCCACCAATACCACCCACTGTTGATCTCCTTAGCTATGTAAGTCTTGAAATCAGGTAGACTACAGCAGATCACATATGGAGTATTCATTTACTTAACATACATGCTTAGTCTTGATTTATAATAAATATACTCATTAAAGCATCTGCATTTTCTTGCCATCTTGTCTATTATCACGATTTACTTTTTTATGTGTGCAATTCATACTTTTCCTCAGATTCTGCCACTTACTTTGTGCAGGTTACTTTACCACCCTGAATCCCAGTTTCCTCATCTGAAAAATGAGGGAGAACCGTCCCTTCTTGGACATTTGCACGTACTTTGCGGGAGGTAGTAAGATCGTATGAGGCTACACGCAAAAGCAACTAGCACAGTGCCAGGCATGCAATAAAGTGTAGGCACTTCCATCTAATTTCTCTGTCTTCAGAGTCATCCTGTTACTTATGCTGATAATATGTGGAATTGTTTGCTGTATTTCTGCAACTTGCTCTCATTTCTCAAACCCAGCACACCACATACACGATACACAGCTCTTTTGTAATGATACCCCATGCAGGGGCCACGTACTCTATTAATAATTGTAAAAATCTAGAAATGCACCCTCAACGAGTTACGACTGGCTGCCCACCTGCCCACTGACTCTCAAAAGGGCCCCCCCCCCCCACCCCCCCCCCCCACCCCCCACCCCCGCTGCCAAGAGCAGCGCAGATCCATGGAGGCCCGGAGAGGGCAGCAAGCAAGATGAATCATGGCATTTCCTGGAATCACTCAAAAGAGAAACTCTGCCTTGCCCCCCCCCCCGACACACTCCCCCCCAAGGACAGAAGAGGAATTTTATTCTAAGTACAAAAAAGAAAGAGCAATATATTTGGGGGGTTTTTTGAACAATTTCAATCTCCGCCCTGTAAAGCACTGCTTTCTCCATTGTATGTCTCCCTTTACAAACAATTATTTAACCTGGATGCACAGACGTGGATTTCCAAACTAGTAACTCAGTGAAAAACACAGCCGTGACCGCATTTAGGTGTCTTTCTTTCCTCATCTCATTTCTCCAGCGTCCTTTGCATATGGGCTGTGTGGGGTGCACGAACCAGCAGTTGAGTGACACACTTTGCAGTTACGTCCACAATGGCTGTTGTACAGTGACGCGGTTTCATGCATAGACGATACGAAGGAAAATGTTCCCCATAAGTTTTTAAAGGCCACTTAATTAACTTTTAAAATTTAACCTTTTAAAATTGAGCGATGTAAAACACGCCCAGAAAAGTACATGTAAACAAATATTTGGTTCAATAAATAATTTTCATTGTATAATTTGTACACTCCCAACCAGGCCAATACATAGGACATTTCCAGACTGCAGATGTTTCTACGTGTCCCTTCCCGTTGAGTGCTCCCCCCCCCCAACCATGGTAACCACCGCCCTGTCCTCTGTGACAGTCACATCCTTTATAGTTGATTATGGAGTTTAACGTATTTCTATTCTTCACTATTCTGTTTGTGGTTTTCTTTATTTTAATATCTATGTATATATCCTCTAGCAGCACAGTTTATAAATAATATACATATATATATATATTCTTGCTTGTCTTGCTTTTTTTTTTAACAAACATTACTTTTGTAATATTCATCCATGTTATTGGATGTAGCTATATTTTATTCATCTTCGTGGCTGTGTGATTACTCAATATATCAATGTGCAAGAACGTATATTGTATATATGTGTTTAGCTGCCACTGAACACTTGCATCATTTCCAGCGTCTGGCTGTTGCGAACAACCTTGTTCGCTGGCTCTTTTGTACCTGGGTCCAGGTGGACATTGCACGCCTTTCCCTGAAGTCTATTTCAGGGGCTGGATTTCCAGGTTGTGGCATCGATATCTATATCTTTACCTTTGGTCAATGCAGAGTGGTTTTTCAAAATAGCTATATCTGTTCATGTTTTGCAGGTAACATAATTTATCTAGAATTGAATTTAGAAGGAACCAAAAGGTTCCTTGTTTTCCTCCTTCCCTAACTCTAATCACCCAGTTCTATCTGTTTTTCTTTTTTCCACACAATCCTTTAGGTTTTGGAAAGGACTGGAAAAACGCTAACTCCTGGTGAGCAAAGACCTCAACCTCCCAGTCCTAGCCTGGGAAGTCAGCCTCGGGCGTCAAGCAGTGTAGCTGAGTGCCCCTGTTAAGCACTGAACGGAATTTCCCTCTCGAGTGCTGTCGTGTGGAAAGGGCAACTTAAGACATCTGTTCTCTGGAATCTATGTTTACTTCTGAGAAACACATTGCTCAGGTAGAAAAACAGCTGTGTAAAAGTGACCTTCATGGCATCTCATTTATTTCGTCCTTTTGAAACACTTAAGAAATTTCAGGGAACTTCAGAAGCAAACACTGAGCCAGGTGCTAGGCTAACAGTTAAAAAATACAAAGTTTAAACCCAACTTCTCAGGAACTCACCTGGTATGTAAATCTGGGCACACCTATATTGGACCTTTAAGTCCCATGAAAGGATATAGCTCAGTTACAGGTAAATGTTTAATGGAGAAAATGGTCAGCAAATGCCCCTGGCTCTGAGCCAAGTTAGTTCCTTTACCCTGAGCCCTCTTCTGGCTGCAAAGTTCCTTATGCAAAGCATCCACTCCTTGCTAAATCCAGTAAGAAAAGTCTGCATATTTCAAAACCTTTAGAACTTGAATCCCCTTACTCTTGTATAAGTTATGGGGAATTTTAAACATAAATAAAAGCAAATAGAACAGTAAAATGAGGCCCAGGTACCCATTACCCAGCTTCAGTAATTATCGATTTATGGCCAATCTTGTTTCCTCTGTATCTTCCCCTCGCACCTAACTGGAATTACTTGGAAGCAAATGTATATCATGATTTAATCTGCGGCCACTTCACTATGTGTCCATAAAGGATAAAGACTAAACATACACACACACCCATACACACACACACACACACGCACATGCCAACTCGATGCCATCATCTAACATACAAAAAATGATAATTCCTTAATTTCATCAAGTCTACAGTCAGTATGGGCATTTCTTTGGCTTTGATACAGATATTTTTTTAAATAATTTTTTTGTTGGAATGAGGATTCAAAGTCCAAGGTCTATATATTGCAATAGGGCAAATTCTTCTGAAAACTTTAAAAATATGGTTTGTACACAAGCAAGAAGAACCAGGAAGATCCTGGGAAAGAACATGATGGGGGGAGGAGGAGGGGCAGCCTTACTACACACTAGAGTATGTTGCAAAGCTTCTGCGATTAAAGCAGTTTCATATTGGCCCAAGAACAGACAGACCAACGGACCAGAAGAGAGAATCCAGATATGGACCCAATTGTCTGTGGGAACTTAGGATACTCAAACCCATACATCAGAAACAGGGGAAATGTTCCTAGGTTTCAAAATCATTAGTAATGAGGGACTGATAAATTCACTTATGTAAAACAACAAGAACAAAATACTTTTTATATAGCATTACAAAGTAAAAAGACAAACGTTTGAGCTCATATCACAGAGGGTTTTACAACCTACAGGAAAATGGGTGAGGAATTAGAACACAGTTCACAAGAAAAGGACTGCAAGTTGCTCTGCAGGACACGAAAAGGTCCTCAACCTCAGTCGTCCGGAGAGAAACCCACAGTGAAATGACGTGGAGACACAGTTTTCTGCTAGCCGCTCACAGCCGCTCTGCAAAACGTGGGATGAGTAAAAAGCCTACCTTCCTCCCACACCCTTTGTCTCTTTCTCTCCCTGCACGAGTGAGCATCAAAAACAGGCAAAAAGAACTGCAAACACAGCCTCGAGTGGCTTTCAAGAATCGTGGTGCTGATGGTCACGTTGATGTTGCTCTGAGACGTCTTCCGTGTCTTTGTGGGACAAATCAAATAAGCAATTATGCCGGTGTCTTTGAGAACTTGCCACTGTGGTCGAGAGGAGACGTGGTGTGAGATGGATGAAGTACAATCCCGGAACCCTGGGTTTGGAATGGGGTATCCGAGTAACATGGCGAGTTTTACCTTTAATGAAGTCTGCATGTTTTCTAGCTCTGTCCTAGAAACGATGACCCACCTGGGGGCAATTAACTCTTCTAGTACTCAAGTCATGATCTCTACACAGCATTTCCCACTAAAAGTGTCCAGGAAACCTTGGAGAAATGGCCCATTCCAGGTCTGGGGCAGAAAATGTACCACATTTTCTCACACCAGAAAGCAAGGCAGCCAGTACATCTGCTTGGGCGGCACCAAAAGACTTGGAGCCAAGCCCGAAAAGCTCTCTTTGGCCAAAGATAGGACAATTTAAATATTTTTAACAAGATTAAAAACTGCAGTGGATTGACACAGGTCAAATATATTGAAGTGGCTGAGTTCGCAGTAATACAAAGACTACCACAACAATCACTGCAGCTTGGCTGGTGTCTTAGGATGACATCAAGAGACTCGATCTTCCTTCATTTTTGAACGAGTAAATCAAGGCAAAGAATCAAGCATTTGTCCCTCCGTTTTCTATAAGATCTGGACCTCAGGGTAACCAAAGAGTTGGTAAGGGAGGCTTTGCTTTATAGTGTTTCAGCTAACAGATGAAGAAGGAATGATAGAATATCATTTTACAATTCCAAATAAATGAATGGACCCAGGCAATGATCATCAATGGCTATTAACATTACACAAAGAGAGGAAAACAGGTACTTTATACTTCCTAGTGAAGATACATACACGGCCCCTATGAAGCAGTGTTGCACTTGCAAACGCACACACACGCAAACACACACACACACACGCAAACACACACACACAGCTGACCAAGCCTCTAGGTCTTGGGGGTCAAGGAATAGACGCAAAAGTTAAAGGACACCACAAGAATTCCAGCAGCAAAACTCAGGCTGTAGGAAACGCTAGAAAAGAAACATTTTGGTTTCTAAGAGAGAGAGAGAGAAAGAGAGAGAGGTGTTTATTTGCAGGGAGAACCTATAGATTAAAAGATACTCGAAACATATCCCACTGCACAGACCTTATATAAGTCCCGGTTCAAACGAGCAAATCATAAAAAATTAATAGGCAATTAGAGAAATGTGAACATTGACTGATTTTTTTGAAAGATGTCAGGGGATTGTTGTTAATTTTTTGGGTGAGATAATACCGTGGTTATATTGTTTAGAGTCTTTGGCATTTAGAAATACTTACTGAAATATTTATAAATGCTGAGCTCTCTGGGGTTTGCTTCACAATAACCTGCGTAGGGGTGTGGGGGGGGGGGAAACAGCCTCTGCCAGGAGCTGAACCCCGTGGAAGCTGGGGGTGGGCGCGTGGGGGTCATTGTATGATTTTCTCTGTTTAAGAATATTCTAGCCTCTCAACTCAAGTGAGGCAGACAGTAGTAGTAGCTCCATGGCAGAGGAGGTCAGATGAACAACAGGGTGGTCCCAGTACTTCCCCCTGGGCTGGAATCAGGAGGCTCCCTGACCAGAAGCCTGTCCCTGGGGCCTAGCCCCGAGCTGGCCTGTGCTCAGATAACTGTGTGTTGGATAAGGAGGACTGGTGGGCTGGTGGGCTGTGAAGACCGGGAAGACTAGTTAGCATCTTCCCATCAGAAGATAAGGGATCTTTAAATAGCTGGATAGCAATCTCTCAGTTGCTGAGAAGCCTCATTTAGATACCAAAGCAGATTACAGAGGAGGGCAAACTTGCCCGGAGAATAAAGAGATGCTAACAAAACAGTTTTGTTTTTATCTGCTAGAAACTGTGCTTTCTCTCTCCACCTCCCACTCCCCCTCCCCCCCCATTTCCCCTCTTCCTTGACAAACTTTCCCTCCACCCTCCCATGTCCTCCCCTCCTTTCTCTCCCCCTCCCTTCCCTCTCCCTCCTGGCTCTCAGAGGAGGGCTGGGCAAGCACCCACGACAGGGCAAGCGTTCAAGTGTCTTTTTCACAAACCCGAGGGCCTGTACGGTCTCTCTCGTGCTCCGCGTGTGTGCCCGTTTCTCCTCAGCATGTTTCACTGAGAACCCGAAATGCAATCGGAACGACTCTTCTGCTCACAAGTGTTTAATAAACATCTGCCCCCAACCCCAGATGCGGCATCTGTGTGTAAATTCATATCAGGAGACCACAGCTCTATTTCCAAGGAGCCCAAAGCGCACATCCCCTTTTCTTTTTTCTTTCTACACCTTTTCCTTAAAACAAAACAAAAAGGCAGCGGATGTTACTGCAGCTGGAACATGCACGGTACAGATTTCCAGAAAAGCGGACTCAGAGAAGGTGCCGTGAAGAGCCTCGAAGACTGGAGCACCAGACTGTGGATTCTGGGTGCTCCTGCTGGTCCGTCGCTTCATCCCTTCACATGCAGCTACAGGCGACAGTGCCAGCGCACTCCTCTCCCCTCTCCTTCCTCCCCATCCTCCCCTCCCTCCTCCCCATCCTCGGAGCTTCACACGCTGGAGGGCACAGCCAGCAGAGCGGACAGTTGCTGATTGCACGTGACTTAGAAGCTAATATGAAGCAAGTAAATGGCATGTCACATAATTTAGGCTAAATTAAGATAGAAGTCTGCAGACGCCCAGCCGCCTTCCTCCCCGTCTCTCCCTGTGCCGTCAGCCCGGCTTCTGCTTCCAGAACTGCAAGATGCTACCAACCCCCTCCCTGGCCTCACAGCACGCTGCACTCAGGCGCTAAGGTATGAAAGCGGAAGCCAAGGCCGCCTGACGTCCCAAGACCACACAGCTACAAAGTGGCCGAGCCGTGATTTGAACTGGCTGAGTGTTCTGAGCTCATGCCCCAACCCCTTGCCCCTCTATGGCCCAGTCACCGGGCCCGCTGCCTCCCCCGTGACAACCCAACTCCATGTCCAACCTGCCATCAGCAGTTCGTCTCCTCCCCCAGCAGTCCTCTGCGAGCCTAGCCCCTGCCATCCGCACTCTGCCAAGCCACTGGGCTCCCGGACGCCACTGCTTCTCCGCACTCATCCACACCCGCCTCCCCAGCGCTCCTGTGGCTGCGAGGGCCCCCCGGACCTCTCTGGTGACGCTAATGCTCCCGGCAGCGTGCAGCACGGAGCCAGTCGCTCGCCGCGTGCATGCCCTACCATGCGTAAGGCGCGCCGAGGCAAAGCGCTGGCGGCTCTGGCTCCGTGCCCAGAGAGTGGGTGGCACAGGCACTGTGGGTGCAGGGCAGGGCACACGACCTGATTCGGACTGATGCCAGCTTTGGATGGCTTTGAAGACCATGCTTTGTTCTTGCCATCCACACGCACGTTGCATTCTACTCCATGACACGTTCACTCTCACTGAGTATAAAACTGAAGTTTAGGTGGTGTGCCACAATGAAGAGAGAAGGACTGAACTCTACCCTTCATGTGCCAGAGGGTTTCCCGGGTCCCCAGCATGGCCCCCCACTGAGCACACGTGGCCAGCAGTGTGGAATGTGCTGGCTTAGGAAGCACAGGTGTGTAAAGCATGCGGTGCCTGGGGGGGGGCCTGGCTCGACCCCTGGACTCGCTGGGTCTGGGGGGACAGGTTTTTCCAAGTCCCAGCTTCCCCGACTGTAAGAGGGACCCATCGCCAGAGACCATGTCACCATCCGATGGGATCATGCCCGGCTTACAATAGTTGCTCACTAAATGCAGGGGTCGCTTCATCTCCCTCTTTCTTTCTGGGGCCCATCTCCCGAGTGCCATCAAGCTGGGACCCTCAGTGGAGCCTCAAGAAAAGAAATGTCCGTGCAGAACGTGGGGGCACGGTGGCCAGTCTGGGAAGATGCCTCTGGATCCTGAATCTCTTTTGCCATAGCTAAAGTTCTCCCCCAAACTGCCCACCCTGTGCCCACTCCCCGGTTACGACTGTCACAGAGTGCTCTGCTTCTCTGACAAGCACTACTGCAGCGTGCTCCACGGAGAGATATGCCGTTGCTGCCCATCCAAGAGAAATTTTGTAGTCCCAATATTCTACACATAGAAAGGAACGTGGACTTGCAAAGAAGGATGGTCCTGGAATAATTTAGTGGCTCAAAAACTAGGAGCTTTGTGAACGAGAAGTCATTCATTTCATTACGCTTTTGAGATGATGCTCCACTTGTTGCATCAGCTCCTTTGACGATAGTCTATTGTTTGCTTACTCGAATTCAAGCTCCTTGGAGGCCGGGTCATTGCTTATGCATCTTTATGCGTTGTGTCTGCATGTCTGTGCAGTTTCACAAGGAGACACCCATGAATGTTTGTCGAGAGAACTTGCAGAGTAAAGCCTTACTCCTATCGATTCTACCACTGATTATTACTAAATCATTTTTCTTGATATTTAGTTGATGTATCTTGAAAGTTTATTTTCTATAGAAGGCCCTCTTTAGCCAGAGACTTACCTAACCAGGAACCCCATTCTCTCCAGCTTCTCCCGGTCTTCCCCAAATCCATTGCACCTTTGAAACCACCTGTGTCTGTGTTCATTCGCCTTGTGGTTAAGGACGATGTCGCTGCCTTCGTGTCTCCCTTGTCTGTTCGGGTACTTAGCATGCAGCGAGTACCATATGAATGAATGGGAAGTCCCAAACCAACTCCACTCCGGATACGTGGGACAGTGACATTGCATTCCATTGATGAAGGAATTTGAAACGTTCCATAGACAAACAAGAAGGGTTCATTTATTGGATCTGGCACTTTTGATATGATAGTTTTTCATTTTTCAGAATTCGTGGGAAGCGATACTAAATTTTCCTTCACCAGAAGAAAGGAAGGGAGGGAGAGAGGGAGAGAGGAAGGGAAGGAGGATGGGAGGAATCATGATGCCAGGAGCTCCACCTACCTTAATGCATGCAATCCTCACAATAAGATTCTGGACAGGGAATTATCTTCATTTTACAGAGGAGACGAGAAACCGAGGCGTAGACACGTTAGGTAACTTGTCCAGTTACTAAGTGGCAGAGGTGGGACTCAAAGCCAACTCTGACTTCAGAGCTCAAGCCTTCTCCCTGCACTGTGCCTTCTGCTCTCACAGAACGTGGCTTGTCTAGGCCCCGGGGGGATGAGCTCCAGGTACTCGCCTTTCTCCAGACGCCCCGAGCTGGGTGAGCTGACCTCGGCTTTTCTTGATGGTCGGGTCCCCTCGGGTAGCTGTCCCTCTGAGAGGCACCTCGAGCCAGGGCTCAGCCTCACGGTGGAAGGACAAGTACTCTCACCCCGCAGCAGTGACAGGGAGGCCCACGGAACCGTCTGGGCAAAGGCAGCAAGGTCCCGGCCATCAGAGAAGCCTGGCGCCACCACCCTTTGGACCTCGCGGAGCATGGGAAGAACAGGGCACAGGCTTCTCTCCCAGGGAGCTGAGCTTTGGGAGTGTAGAGCTGTTTGCATCAAGCTCTGAAAGAGTCCAAGAGACTGGTGTCCCTTATACCAGGGTTCCACGAATGGTGCATGTCACCAAATGCTCAGAGGGTACAAAATGCTTCCTAAAAGCTAATCAGACGGGTTCCCCCCAGTACACGTGACCAGGACACTTGTTACCTAGAATCTTACGTGCTTGGCTTTGCAGGTAGCTAAGCAGGAGCACAGACGTCGTAAATTAGCTAATTTTACACATAAGGAAGCAGTCCTAGGGAGGTCACCAGCGTGGCTGAGCTTGGACTAGAAGGCGTTTGAAATCAAATTATAGAAAAATAAAAGCATTTTAGAGATGGAACGGACATCTTTGCTTATCATCTGAGCTGCTCTCCAAAAGAAGACAGCATATTGCATGTTACAGAAAAAGGTCAACTCTTGAACTGGCGAGGCCAACCCGAGAATTGGGTACACGAATGTCAGAAGACACATTTTCACCCGGACATTTGTCGCTCGTAGGTCCCCACATAGTTGCCCGGCCACCACACATGTTGCCACACAAATACTGTAAGGGGAAAAAGGGCCCTGAGACGTCTTCCATGCGCCTCTCGTTACTCACTTTCCTTCTCAGTAGGGGTGTGACGTTACTGTGATTTTTTGCAAAAAAGCCTGGCAACAAGTGGCAGAGCACAAGTGGCAGATTATGCTGGGACATTTCCGGTATGTGCACAGCAGTCACGTTAGCCGTGTTCGGCGCTGTCATTCTCCACAGGTGTCACCTTGCACAGCAGCCACATATGTTCTTGGGGAGGATTAATGGTCTTTCAAACACCAGTATATATGCATTTACACGTCCTGAAAACATTGTTGCTAGCTATCCACAAGTTGCCCCACTTTCAGGACAGGGACCTGTCCTCTAGCCCCTGCCCTGGTCCTCTGGCCTATGGGAAGAACCCATTAACCCTTTGCACTCGCTTGCTTTTTTCTCTTGCTGCTACCGATGCTAACCGTGTTGAGTCACACTCGACATCTGAGTGCAAAGGGTTAAGTTTGCTGAATGAATGAGAGACCGTGGGTCAGTCAGGGATCCAGCACTGCCCATCAGAGCAGGGGACAGAATGTAGGGCAAGGTGTGGGCTCTGCTCGCAGCCGGTGTTCTTTGCACCCGTCTGTTCCAGCCACCATCGGCCTTACTGTCTCAAACACCCACCTCCCCCCCAGCCCCACAGCCCCACGCAGCTCCCCTGAGGAATGCCGTCCCTGTCCCCTGTCCCCTCGGGTCCCTAACCCTAACCTTCCTAGCCTGATAAGTCTGGCCTAGGAGGCATTTCTGTGAAAAACAACTGTCCCCAAACCCTCTTATTAGTGAAACCCCTCAAGTCCATTATAAAGGAATTTGCAGAGGAGTGGAGAAGCTGCCGGTAAGACCTGTGGCCCTGGGCTATGGGCAACAGTCCCTAGATGCATCCTGCCCTGCTGGCCCCCCAGGTTGGAATGTGGGAGTTGGTGGGGGAGGGCGTGTGCGGGTCTGTGATGTTGGAGCCGCAGCATGAAGAGGAAGCACGTTCTAGAATCACAGGCCAGGCCCAGCTCCGCTCCCCCTTTGAGCCCCGCCAGCCAAACAAGTCCGCAGCACCTGGCTCGCTCTCTCGCTGTAAACACTTTTATTTTCCCTTCGGTTTATGGCCTCCCCTTCCAAAGGATCGCAACTTGTTTAAACCGGCTCTAAACAAAGGGCTCTCGTGATTACAGACATGCTGCTGGTTTTATGGTGGTCTTCCTTTGTCTAATTTTCTCCCACTCTCTTCCTTCCTCCCCACCTCCCACCGCCAGGTACCCAGGCCTTTTAAGAGAGGCCTCCAGCCAGCAGCTGGGCAGGCTCCCAACATCTGGTTCCCCTCAGCTGCAGGGCGGCTGCTCTGACAGGAGCGGGGAGCAGGACGGGTAGGAATCCGAACGTCCCCGGGGTCAGGCTTCGGCCTGTCCCCTCTCCCCCAGGAGTCAGAAGGCGGCGTCCGAAGATGTCCTCAGGGGGTTCACCTGTCCGGTGTCTCTGCCACCCTCCCTCAGAGGGGCCTGGCCCCGCTGAGCTGGGATAAGGAATGCCACCCCGGGTCTTCGCAACCCCACACTCCACCCAGCCTTGGGGCACCTGGAGGCAGGCGGGACTCTTGCCAAGCCAGCTCTGCCTGGCCCACGGTGGGGACATCCCCAGGCACCGGGTCGAAAGCTGCACACAGCATCCTGCTCTCATTCTCTGGCTTGCTGCTCTTCACGAGTCAGTGCTGGGATGGGTAGAGGTGATGAGGGAGCCCGAGGGACCTGAGGACAGGAACGTTCTAGGTTCGTTTTGGCTCACTGGGCACTGGGGAGAGTGCACTGTGGCTCTCGTAACAACCACACAGCCCTGCTGGTCACTGGCCGCTGTGTGAATGCGAGTGTCCCTCCCAGGGCTCCACCTCGGCTCCCTGAGGACCTGGAGGATTTACTTCTCTTTGGTTCAACCTGGGGACGCCTGTTTGGCAAAGGGTATTTGTCGAGGGGATTCCAGTGACAGCCTTGGAGAGAAGCCACTGGGCTGGGGGTGTGGAGAGAGGAGGTGTCAGACCCTCACATTTGCTAAACAGGCTGACCCAGAGAGAAGGAAGGTGATCTCCCATTCATATCCCGGTCACAACACTCACATGGCCTTAGGACATGCTCCAGGGAACCTCTGATGCCTTTTCCCCATCGGCGGGTCTGGTCACCTGCTGTCCAGGTGTGCTATTCTATACAGAGCAGGTGGAATGGCAGATGTACCCAGAACCACGCCTGACACGCAGTGGGCATGTTTGAAAATAAACCATATGTGGTGCCCTGCTCCGTTTCCAGTCTGCAGAGCAAAAGATGCAAGCAGGCAAGCTCGAAGGCAATCCTCAGAAGGAATACGGTGCCCTGTGGAGATTGGATAGGAATGGCGATGCGACAGCCCCCCTTCCCTTCGCCCAGAACGGCAGCCTCTGAGTTGGAAGCCAGCCCGACCACCTGGGTCCAACAGCAAGCAACCAGATTCCAGATCTTCTTTGTCCTTTCAAAAACCCATTGTAGGGGCCTAGCACAGTGGCTCACACCTGTAATCCCAGTTCTCTAGGAGGTTGAGGCAGGAGAATCACCTGAAACCAGGAGTTGAAGAACAGCCTGGGTAACATAGCAAGACACCATCTCTACAAAAAAATCAAAAAGCAAAAATAGGTAGCTGGGCATGGTGGTGAGTGCCTGTGGTCCCAGCTATTCAGGTGCCTGAGGCAGGAGGGTAGCTTGAGCCCAGGAGTTGGAGCCTATGGTGAGCTGTGACAGCACCACTGCATTCCGGCCTGGGTAATAGAGTAAGACTCTGTCACTTAAAAAAAAAAAAAAAGCCAAACAAACAAACAAAAATTGTAGGCAAATTTTGCCCCAATCTTTCCATGCATTCTTCTCATTTTATAATAAAAATCCAGCATTTCTATAGTTTTTTTTTTCAGTTTATAAATGCATTGTTTCAGAATACTCATGATTGCTCAGTAAGCATTTTTTGTCTTTTTTTTTTTCAGAAGATAAATGCAGGACTTAGAAAAGTTAAATGACTTCCTTTCCAGCTGAACTGTAGATTCAATATAATCCTAATCAAAATGCCAGCAACTTATTGATTTTTTTTTGAGAAACCGATGATCTGCTTCCAAAATTTATATGGAAATACAAAGATTCAAGAATAGGTAAGACATTTGTAAAAAAGATAAAATTGAAGTTTCTACACTACCAGAAATCAAGGCTTATTATAAATATACAGTAATGAAGGCAGTGTTGTATTGACACAAGGATAGAAAAATAGGCAGTGAAACAGAATAAAGAGTCCAGAAATAAATCCACTTACACAGACACTGGATCTATGACAAAACATCCAGCTCAGAGGACAGAGAAAAGAGTACCTTCCATAACTGGTATTGGGCAATTGGTTATCCATTATTTCTTAAAAAAAAAAAAAAAAAAAAGAAAGAACTCTTGGCTCCATCTCATACCATACACAAAAATCAGTAATAAATGGCTAGATAATCTAAATGCAAAAGGTAAAACAATAACATTTCTAGAAGGAAACAGAAAAATATCTTCCTGGTCTTGAGGCAAAAATAACTTTTCTTAAACAGGACACTGAAATCACTAGCCATGAAAGAAACAGTTAAATTGACTATTAATATATTAAGTTTGTCAAAAACATAATTAAGAGAGAAAAAGCAAGCCACAGTGTTCGGGACATTATTTGTAATACAAGTAAAAGATAAAGGTCTTGTATCCATAATATTTGAATTTCTCCCACAGATCAATAAGGAAAAGACCAGTGGCACTGCCCTCTGTTGGGTGGCATGGAATGCACACAGGCATTTTGGGGACCCTGCTAAGGGGAAACTGAGCAGGGACACATTCAGTGGGGTTGGTGGGATGTATCTGTGTTGTGTGCAGTCACTTCTGGGCACAGCTGTCATCACTAGGTGTCCTGGCGTAAGCATGTCTGCCAGGAAGGTGTGCACTGCCTGTTGCCTAGTGTCCCTACATCAGGGCACAGGATGGGATATTCTTCTAAGCACCTGTGTAACATTTTTAGTAGAGAAGTCAGTTTTCAATGACATGAAGTGAAAACAGAAGTTCTCTGCACTCAGGAATATATTCAATAATGCAAAGACTATAAACTGAATGCATCATAAGTATTTTTATTTTTTATGAAAATCAAATGTTTATCAGGATTTCTGGATTTGTAGGATAGAAGTCTATAGCAGTATTATACATGGTGAATATGTCTGTGTGAAGTCATATATCTTATGAATCCCAACCACTGTGCTAGAGGAAATGCTGAATTTTCATTCCACAAAAATATATTACAAAATCATTGGCATAGGAAGAGGCTATCAAAAAGTATGAAGTCAAAAAATGTAGGAACTACTTTGTATTCATTAGGATGGCTATTATCAAAAAGGAGGAAAACAAGTATTGACAAGGAGGTAGAAAAATTGGAACACTTGTGCATTACTGGTGTGAATGTAAAATGGTGAAGCCACCATGGAAAATGGTATGGTGATTTTTCCGAGAATTAAACTTAAAATTGCCATATGATCCATGAACTCCACTTCAAAGTATATACTCAAAATAGTGAAAGCAAGGACTTGAACAGATACTTGTATACTTATATTCACAGCAGCATTATTCACAATAGTCAAAAGGTGGAAGAAATCCAAGTGTCCATCAGTGGATGAATGGATAAACAAAATGTGGAATATAACACAATGGAATATTACTCAGTCTTAAAAAGCATGGAGCAACAGAGATGAACCTTGAATGCATTTTGCCAAGTGAAAGAAGGCAATCATAAAAGGACAAATACTGTATGACTCCACTTAGATGAGGTACTCTAGAGTAGTCAAATTCATAGAGAAAGACAATGGAACGGAGGTTACCAGGGGTTGGGGGGAGGGGGCACTGGGAAGTTGTTTAGTGGATACAGAGTTTCAGTTTGGAAAGATGAAAAAGTGCTAGAGGTGGATGATGGTGACAGCTGCACAACAATATGAATGTACTTAATGCCACAGAATGTATACTTAAAATTGGTTAAAATGCTAAATTTTATGTTATATAAATTTTATGTTATATGAAATTTTGTCCACAATTTTTTTAAGTGTAAGAAAAAAATCTTATAGAGATATATTAGGTAGTTAATTAATTTAAATGTTATTTTTCTGGATTTTAAAATATTTAAGATATTTTTCAGCTTTTTAAAATTTGTAATTTTGTGATTTCTTTTCTTATCCTAAATAATATGCAGTCCCATATCTCATGGTTTTCAATGTCATTTATTATTGATGTTAAACTTCATTTCCTTATCTGAAAATGGGGCCATAACATATAACTTATAGAGTTAGTATGAAAGTTGAATGAGTTTATATATATATTAAATATAATATCTATTATGTAAAATATATCAAATAAAAATGTGTATAAAATAGATCTTTAAATTTTTACTAGAGTCGTGACTTACTGCCAAGTACTCCTTGTGCCATTGTAAAGGGGAAAGGAGCTACAAAAAACAAACAAACAAACAAAAAAAAACATTGCTGTTGAATCTGATGGCTGAGCCTCTCTCTTGTAATTTTTAAGTTATCCAAACCCATCCAAAGCCAGGCAGTGGCTTCTCAAGTTCCTGTCACCACCTCTGACCCACCTCCAGGCAGCTGGGGGACACACAAACAGTTGTGACACAGCAGGGTTGGCGGGTTGTGCTTTTTCAGCTGTTGTCCCCCAAAGCCTTACTAGCTAGATGGATGGTAGACTAGGTGGGAGACAAGAAAGGGGAACCCTTTGTGGGGAGGAAAACATAGGAGAGTGGACAGAATCTCCAGGTGAGGAGTTTGGTGGAGGGGATGTCAGGCAAAGAGAATCCAAGCAGAAGAGAGTAGCGCCCCTGGTGGGCGTGGGTGGCAGGCGCTGCTGGGGCCGCCTTGGCCCGTTGGCGGATGCCAACATATTAACATTAATAAATACCTGGGAAACCTGCACAGGAGCTTGCCTGGCTATGCAGCTTAGAAAGCAGTGTTGTTTCAACAACCACGCCCCTCTCCTAGCCCTACTTGGCAGTTTATAATCTGCAAAGCCCTTTCCCACTTATTATCTAATTTTATTTCATTTCTACTGTTTTTGTACAGGCTGGGTACAGTTATCTTTTGAAGGTACAGTTTACTCTTTCACTTTGTTGTTGGTCCCCAAATTTTATTACTATTGTCACCAACATTGTTCCTATGCCATGTTAAGTCTAAAAACTAGAAACAAGACTGCTAAATATTGTTTCCTAATGTTTTTCTTCAGTAAATCTCGGTGTTAAAAAATAGACTCATGGACACTTTTAACACAGTGCTTTCCTATCAGTACCCAAACACACGCACATGCAATTAAAACTTTATCTTCTGAGCTTGTTTGGGGAAAACAGACCGATTTTCAAACTAATCGAGGAAATGTAGGCGTATAAAGAGATGGTGGCAACATCATTTAGTGATTTGAGCCAAATCAATATATTCATTGTCGCTACAGCAACAAAGAAACATGCATGGATCATTCAATCAGAAAACATCCTGCTAAAGTGTTGCCCAGACAACTTTGTGAGGACAGTACGGTCACACAGCAGCTTCAACCCCATGTTCTGGTCCAGGTAGGAGGAAGATCGAGTTAGATTTCCAGAGTTGACAGAAACTGCCCCCAGCACTCTGCAGGTAGGACACCCCGCCAGGTAGCAGAGGCCCTGAGGACACAGAACCAGGGAGGCTGGCCAAGGTGCTTTGTAGCTGCACAGTGACCCCTACTGCTCATCACAGGAACCAGGGAAGCCTGGAGCAAAGTCAGGAAAACAAGGGACTATTCCTAAGCCTCAGAGAACTAGAGACGAAGGTGGGATTGTACGACTTTCTCTGCACCTCAGGAGCAGAGTCACGCCTCAAGGGAGTGGCTGTGTCTACAGATACCTGCCAAATGGAAACCACCCAATAAATAACATGGGAGGCTCGTGGCAGGTGCCGACTCCATCGGAGCAAGTCTGGGCTGGGGCGAGTCGGGGAGAACATGGGGTTGTCACCAGAGAGGCTGCACATGTGTTTGCCATATGGGACAAGAGCTGATTGAATCAGGAACAGCACGTAGAAACTGACCCTGCCTTCACCTGTGCCAGGAAATGACACTTCTAGGCACCAGCATGTCTGGGGCTGGGCCTGGGAACCGGGGTGTGACCAGCCTATTGCTCCCTGGCAGAGCTCCCACCTTCCGCTCCCTTCCGAAGCAGGATCACAGGGGATGCTTCGAAGTCTCCCTCCTCCCTTGCCGGGTCCCTGGTGCCAAGCCAGGACTTTGCCGGGCACCCCTCGGGGAAGGCGTGGCAGCAGACCTTCGTGGCCACGGGAAAGATGGCTTGGTCTGACCGAGGAGTGCGCCGCAGGCGACGCCCACCTGAGAGGGAGCTTATCATGCCAGGGCCGTGTTTAATGAATCCCACTGTATCTTGCCGGTGCTTAAAGCTGTGTATCTGCAGAGGCCTCGCCTGACGTCCAGGTGGAGGGTCCAAGGACATTTGGTTTGGCACTTAAATATCCATCAGGCACTTGCAAGATGGCTCAAAATAACATCTGAGGAAGCCCGTTGAGCTACACAAATGTAAGAATAGCGGGATACGTAGGCAAATGCTCCCTTGCTGTGGTGGGGAAGGGTGGGGAGACACTCTATATGGACAAAAGCAACAGGAGTGAGAGCAGAGCAAGGGCAGAGGCCGGCGCAGCCAGACGTCCCCCCTGCTCAGCCTCCCTGGGCCGGGAACTGTGTCTGCCCGTGCCAGCCAACCCCGCGGCCGCCGTGTCTGCCAAGCAGAGGCACCGACAAACATTCCACGCTGCCGATTTCCTGTCGGGAAGGGTCCTCGCTCTGGAAATAAGACGCCACTACCAACGAAAGCACCGACGTCATAACTCGGCGCTTTCCGCCAGCAGCACGACAGATGCATGCCAACATTTGGCGAGAGCTTGTTGCGAGCTCGGCCTTGTTCCGAGTCCCCTGTGTTTGTCGGCTTATTGAATCTCCCCAGCAGAACTCTTAGCCCCATTTCACAGGTGAGGAAACTGAGGCTGTAGAGAGGTTAAGCCCTTGCAGGGGGAAACCAGGCAGCCTGGCCGAGACGGAACGTCTTCCTGCAGAGGAAGAGGACGGCTGGCAGAACCGCGGCCGAGCGGCTGCCGAGGGGAGTGGATGTCACTGTGCCTTCCACTCCGCATAGACGGCGGCGGCGCCGCGCCTTCCGTATGAACGCTTTAGCCCTCGACGTAGTTCCCAGATGCTGAGCCGAGGGAGCCGCCTGTTGAGGAGAAGCGGGAGAGCCTCCGCGTGCCGGCTGCTCGTCCGTCCCGGCCGAGAAGCGCTGCCGAGGCTTGCTCAAGGCGGTCTGTTTGCTGACGACGCGCAGTGCAAACACGGCCCGGCGGGGACGTCAGGGGAGCAGCTGCTCGGTGTCTGGGAGAGCTCGCGTGCGGTTTGCAAAGTAAACGGACTCTAATTTGGACAAATACGGCCGTGGCCCGGGACCTCTGGGAGATAAAGCGGAGAGGAAGTGTTGACGCGGACGTCTCCATGGGCTCAAGGGAGGAAACAGAGGAGCGGTCCAGGGATGCGAGGCCTTCTCTCCCCTCGACCCCAAGTCCGCCCCTGTCAAGGACCCGTGAAGAAATCAACCTGCGGCCGTCGGACACCTTTGGTATTTAAGGGGAGAGTGTCGCAGAAAGGAAGGTGAAGGCTACTTGGGAGGAGACCGTGCTTGGTCAAGGTGGCGTTTAAATGTTTTTGCCAGGTTAATTTAACACAGGCCCAGATCTCACTAAAGCAAGCTGGGGAAAGCAAAAATTATTTTGAGAGAGAGAGAGATGGAGGGAGAAAGGTCTCCAGGCACCTTGTCTAGATCAGCGCTCCTCGGACTCTAACGTGCAGGTGTGCCACCCGGGATCGAGGCCAGCAGATTAGGTCTGAGCCTTGGCATTGTCCCCTCTCAGCTGTGCAGCTGGGGCAAGTCGCTCAGCTTTTCGGGACATCAGTTCTTCATCTTACAGTCGGCACCAAACTCGTAGCGTCGCTGCAGAGACTGGAAGCGTGCGAGCAGAACACAGCGCAAGGGGCCTGGCGCGGAGCGAACATTCCCGAGACGGCGGCTAGTTCTGTTGTCATCAGTATTCCCGACAAGTGTTCGCTGAACACATACTTGGCGGTGCTGTAGTAGCTGCTCCTGGCTCCGCCCCAGGGACGTGACACAGCCGCCACCTCCAAAGAGCTACATCTGCCGAGCGGCATGGCTTCACCTGGGTACACCTGGAAGGTTATGGCCAATGACTGGCTCATGCAGGTACAAAGCCTGGCCCCCTGACACACAGTGGAACCACGTAGTGGTGCATTCAGATGCCAGAACTCTGCAGGGGGATCAGGCTAGACTCCAACTGAAGCCACCTTTTTGCTTGGCTTTACCCCCGACCTCACCTCCCTCACCCCCCCAGCGGAGCCCTCCTGAGTGCGCTGCCTCCGTCAATCTCGAGCAAAGGGATCCGTGTTCATAGACTGCCTCTCGGGGCCGACCTGAGACAGGAGCTCGCCACTGCAGGACGAGTAGGCATGAGCAGAGGGGAGGCAGTGGCCCCTGCCCTGAGGAGTTTATGTTCTGCCTGGGGAGAGTGACCAGTAAGTGACAATTAATTATTGAAAGAAATCCACAGAGGTAACTCTGGGTGGCACCAAAGCTCATGGGGTGCTACTGCAGGAAGCAACGTATAAGCCAGGACCTGCTGGGCCGGGAGGCACCAACCAGGCATGCAAGGGTGAAGCTGTGTAGGGCAGAGAGAAGGCAGGACGGGTTTGAGGACTTAAAGAGACCCCGTGGCTAAGGAAACGGGTTACTGGCACCAAAGTTATCCAGAATCCTTCCCTTCTGTGGACCGCAGAATCGTCATGGCAACACGGCCCGCATCCTCTGAGGCTGACTTTTGGGCTGATGCTGTCAGGATAATGTAGGAAGAGTGAGCCCCACAAGTCACACATGTACCCAGCCCTCCTCCCACCCACGACAGAAAGAACAAGGCTGCTGACCAATGCGGTGTGATCACACTAGTACTCGGCACTGAGGCACAACTCACAGAGACAGACTGTAGAGTGGGGTGGCCAGGGGCTGGGGTGGGAGGATAGGGGTTGTGTAATGGGTGCAGAGATTCGGTTTGGGGGAAGATGCAAAAGTTCTAGAGGTGGACGGTGGTGATGGTTGCACGACAATGTGCGTGTACCTAACGCCACTTAATCATGGTTAAGATGGTGAATTTTAGGTTATATGTATTTTTCCACAATAAAAAAAAAGTGCATAAAGCTATTGTCTAAATTTAAACTCAGTCAGTGAGTGATGTTGTGTCTTGCAGTACAGAGTTTATCTGGGGCAAATTTTCGAAAACGCCGCTTAGTACCAGAAGTCAGAAGACAGGCTAAGCAGACAGGGCGGCCGCACGTCGGTGGTGGCACCAGTGGGTGCGGTTCCCAGCGGCCGAGCGCACCTGTGGGGACTCGTCTGCCCGAGGAAGCCCTTCATGGCATCTCTCTCCTCCTCGTCTTCCCCTGTCTTTCCAGAACAGAGCGGACAGCAGTAAGGAAAACACTGGCAGTCATTTCTGCTTTGAGTTCACGGAACATCTGTGTCGTTTTGGGAGCTCCATTTGTTACAGCCGGACTAGAAAGGATGACTCCCGCTTCCATGGGAGCCCAGGTGCGGCACGATCGTGTCTTATTGGTCTTGGTTTCTGCAGGGTCCAGCACAGGCCCTGGCACCTGGGAGGGGCTCAGAGAATGTTGTGGAAGGAGGAAAGGGAGGGAGGGAGGAGCAATGGCTCCCAGACCCTCCTTGTTCAGATAAAGCAAAGTCTGCCAGAGAGGTTAAGTCCAAAGTCACGTGCTGTCGTCAGTCGGTGGTTACCCTGGCTGGGGTCGGAGCCAGGCCTCCCGGTTCCTAATCCGAGACTGCTCCCCAAGAGTTACCCTAAAACTTGACAATCGAGACGCCATTTGATGACTTCAGTTAAGTCTAATTAACTCACTACCTGGAATAATTGAACTTTTGTGCTTCTCTTATTTGTTTCTTTGATACCTAGTGTTTGCCCAGGTAGAGCAAACTTTTCAGCGATATGGAGTGGGGTTAGAGGCCTTGCTTTTTGCACTCTGATAAGTATAGGAGAGTGCCTGTGTCTCCCTGGGGCTCATTTGACTAGCAAATTGAGGTTTCATGAATCCACATTATACTCCCAAACTGCTCCCTTATGTTTGTGCCCAAAGGAAGGAAGAAACAAAAAAAATTATTGAGCACTGCCAAGCGCTGGTCTGTGACATTATTCATTTCATCCTCATGAAAACTCAGAGGCGGCAGTGTCTACCTGGTCACAGGTGAGGCAGCCGTGGCCAGGGGGCTAAAGGAGCTAGTCCAGACTCACTCCAAGGTTGCCTTTGGGTGACGGCACAGCCGATATTTAGGCTGCACAACCAAGACATTCAGCAGGCCCTCAACGAATGTTCGTTGAGTGAATAAATGAGCTCATATCCATCTGTTTACAACACTGTACTCTTGCCCCTTCCCATATCCATTGTCATTATTTGGAAGGTGCTAGGTGGACCTTAGAGAGTGCCCCAGTCCCAACCACTAGGGTGACAATGTAGTCAAATAGACAACACATCTGAAAGAGAAAAAAATAAGCAAGTTTATCCCTGTTTTATTAATCAGGTTTTATTAATTTTAAGAGATGGGGTGAGGAGGGTGTTACACAATTAACCAGTTAATTGGTGTTGAAACATCAAATTTAAAAACAATGAAGAGAAAGGAGAAAATACATGTCTGCATGTCACTGGGCAGTCATTGTTTCTGTCACGATGGGTAAGGACCAAAAATACTGTTTTTAAGTTGGCAGAGCAATGTGCCCAGGAGTGCAGACTGATCAGACAGGGTCCCTCTGAAATCACACCCATGGTTCTCGTCTTTCCCCACAATCAGGATAAAACCTAAAACAGCAAGAAGTTCCATGAAGACTTGTCCAGATGTGCCTTCATCACCGCCTTCCTGGGACTCAGCTCCGTATACCCCTGGCCCCAGGAACTCTTGGAAAAGTTATTTCAGGGGAAGGAGGAAATGGACTATTCCAGCAAAACACAGTCGGGACCTGGTGACATGGGAGTTTGGCAATGATCAACTACCCTTGTGTAAAACTTTAAATTTGTTTCAAAAGCAGGGAGGTGGGGGGAAGGAGGCGGTGAAATCAATACTTCGCATTTGTCCTGATTGGACGGGGTGTGCTCCTTCTTCTCCTTCCCCCCGGTCGTTGTGGAAGCTGTGTATTGAAAGGCTGTGCAAATACGCTTGGTCAGCTCCAGGGCCATTAATAACCTGCTGCACAGCGGTGGCTCCGTTCCAATTGATCTTTGAATTGTTGAAAATGTCAAATTTCCCTAAGCAGAGATGAAAGTCCCAGAGGGGCTGGCAGGAAAGAGTGAGATCTTTGCCTCCAGCGGGGCTGAGCCAACAACTTCAGGAGACGGAACATTGGTCCAAGACCATTTGCTCGCCCGTGTGGATGAGCCGGGGGCCCTGTGACAGCTCTGAAGACGAAGGGAGCATCACAGACACGTGCCCCGGCAGCATGATGTTAGCTGACTTCAAATTATAGTACAAGGTTATAGTAACCAAAACAGCATGGCACTGGCATAAAAGTAGACACATAGATCAATGGAACAGAATAGAGAACTCAGAAATAAAGCCAAATACCTACAACCAACTGGTCTTTGACAAAGCAGACAAAACATACACTGGGGAAAGAATGCCCTATTCAATAAATGGTGCTGGGAAATTTAGATAGTCACATGCAGAATGATGGAACTGGAAATTAACTCAGGATGGATTAAAGACTTAATTCTAGAAGAGAACATAGGGAAAACTCTTCTGGACCTTGGCCTGGGCAAAGAAATTATGACTAAGACCCCCAAAGCACATGTAACAAAAACAAAAATAAACAAATGGGATTGATTTAAACAAAAAAGTTTCTACACAGCAAAGAATCAACAGGGTAAATAGACAACCTACAGAATGCGATAAAATATTTGCAAACTATGCATCTGACAAAGTACTGATATCCAGAATCTACAAGGAAGTCAAACAATTCAGCAAGGAAAAACTAACTCTATCAAAAAGTGGTCCGACGACATGAACAGGCAGTTTTCAAAAGAAGACATACAAATGGCCAACAAACATGAAAAAATGCTCGACATCACTAATCATCGGAGAGATGCAAATTAAAACCACAATAAGATAACATCTTACTCCAATTAGAATGGCCACTATTAAAGAGTTAAAAAGCAATAGATGGTATGGATGTGGTAAACACACACACACACACAATGGAATACTGCTCAGCCATAAAAAAGAATGAAATAATGTCTTTTGCAGCAACTTGTGTGAAACTGGAGATCATTATCCTAACTCAGGAATGGAAAACCAAATATTGCATGTTCTCACTTTAAAGTGGGAGCAAAGCTATGATCATATAGAGTGAACAATGGACATTGGAGACTCAAAAGGAGGGAGGGTGGGGGGTGAGGGTACAATGTACACTATTTGGGCAACGAGTATACCAAAAGCCCAGACTTCCCCCACTAAACGATACATCCATGTAACAAAACTCCATTTTTACCTTCTAAATCTACTCAAAATAAAAATAAATAAAACCAGTTCATTTAAAAACACACTATGTTTGTCACAACTCTGAACTTTAAAAGAAGTACATGTTTTCATATCCACATTAAAGTCTTAAAAAAATACAGCTTTTAAAGTCATTTTCATTATTCTACCTAGCATTTTATTTTTTTTAAAAAAAAAAAACATTGTTTTTCATAGTACTCTGAATCTACTTAAGACACTAGGGAAGAAATGCCTTTTAAATGAAGGACACGGAAAAGCATGTGAAGGTGTCAGGTATCCATTCTCGTTGAAAACCCCCACGTTTGTCTCAGCTGTGCCCAACCCACGGTAGGGTGCCCCAAACAGTTCAGTAAAGTACTGTCAACTAGCCCACAACAGCTTGGACTTAAAATATCTTGTAGTTTCACCTTACAAAACAATTACAAGAAAGGGACGTGTTTTAGCTTCACTCATCGTGAAACTAAAGGCGAAGATTAGGGGAAAATTTGAAAATGTTAACAAACTCCAGAAAGGAGGCAGACTTAATTAGACCAAAAGGCTTCCGCACAGCAAAAGAAATAATCAACTACTTGACGACTTTGCTTCTCTTTCTCTCTACTAGGAGAGAGTGAACTGAAATGGGCGAGGATAGATCCAACAGGAGACAGGTGTGGAAGCCGAGAGGGGGCGGGGCAGGACACAATGAGCGTCTCTCATCCTCACGCAGGTGTGTCCTGTCCCACCCTATGTCAGGGCCGTCAGAAGCCCTGTAGGTGACAGGGTAAGGGGGGAACGTGTGGGGACCCAGAAGAGGTCACCGCTGGCCAGTTTTGCGCCCTCTTTTCACTGCCATCTAGCATCGATGCCATTTATCTTTGACAAACCCCTGATGGATGACAAGCAAATGGCTCGACCACGGTGGCAATCAGGAAACCAAGTCGTGCAAACTCACCTCACATCCTTTTCCGAAGGTGAGATCAGCAGGACACGCAGACAAAACATATCCCAGAATCATAGAAAAAGACCCCGTGGACCCACGCACGGCTGGGTCACCAAGGCTCACAGAGATGAGGCGAAGTGCTCTGGCCACAGCTGGGGAGCGGCAGGACTGAACTCGAACCTGGAAGCTCCCTACTCCCTCCGTCCAGGAAAAGAAGGGAGCTGTCGTTTGATGTGCTTCCTGCACGCCGGGCACCTGGCGCGCCGTCTGAACCAGTCCCCGCGACAGAGGCCCCGTCACCCCGAATTCCAGATGAGAGACCCGAGTTGCAGAGAGGACAGAGGACTCGCCGCACGCCCACCTGCAGGGAGTGGCGAGGGGGGCTACCCATGCCGAATCTCCCTACTCTATGCCCCTCCCCCACTTTTTAAACCTAAGCATTTTCAGTGTCTTTCGGGATTTCTTTGCGAGAAAGATGGAGAAATGACCCTGTGTAAAAGGACATACGCTGTCAGCAGGGCAGGAAGGCAGATGTTCTCTCTGTAGTCGCTGTCTTCTGGAAGGTGTCTGCGTTCGTTCCCCTTGGTATGAGCCTCAGGCCGCCCATCTGGTGGGACTTGTGGATAGGGGTGGGCAGGGCTAGAATGGGGATGAGAGGGACACCTGGGGAAAGCTGAGATGAGAATGAGATGCATCTGCTAGGACAACCAGCAACGGCAAAATAAGGCAGTGACTTTACTGCCACGTTCTGCAGGGCAGCGGCCCCTCTTAGCATCTCTGTCCCGCAGGGGCCCCTGGAAAGTAGACAGAGCCAGGAAAGATAACTTCCCTACAGGCTCAAAGCTATCTCGCTACCATGCTCCACCAGGAGACATAAGACTTCTGCCACATATCCATTAAAAGATGGAGAATTCTATGATCCATAGAATGATCCTGAGCAGATACGGTGTTGTATTGAACTTGCGTAGCTCTACTTTCAAGAGTTGTGCACAATCGCAGTACATAACGAAAACCGTTTTGGTTTGGTTTGGTTTTAAAGCTAACTCCAGAAACATTATGAGCTAGAAACAGACTCACGAGCTTGCACCGGCACCCATTTATTACGGGGGTGGGGGACAGTTCCTCACGCGCCTGCTCTCCCCACCCCCCGCACAGACAGCAGGGCCAGGCAGGGTTAGAGATGCGGCACTAACCCTGGGCAGCCTAGCCTGGCACCCTGGCACCCTGGCATGGCCTAATGTCTGCAGTGAGGACACCTAGGGAAGGCCACATTGCGGGTGCTGGCTCAGGGGAGCATGTCCTTAAATGGCATCGCCACCTACTGGTGTTTATAATGGGAATGGAGACCTGACCTCCAAGGGCACGGGGAAAAGTCAGGGGCCAGGAAACCTCAGTCCCCAGAGAGCTGACCACGGGGCTCCTCTGTCCGCCCTCCTCAGGCCCCGCTGGCTGACACAGGTGCGTGCGGGTCCACCTTGCAGGTGGAAAATGGAACCCAGTGTCAGCTGGGCTGCTTAGGGCTTCGGAAGGAAGCCAGAACAGACATGAGGGGTGGTAGGGGACTTATGAGATGATTTAAAACAGGGGATGTCGGGGACAGGCCTGGTGGGGCAGACCCACCCTCCTTCCGCTTGTCTGAGCAAGAAGTTCCAGCAGGCGGCACCCACCAGCACCCGCCCCTCAGTCTCCCTGGGGCATTTGATCAGTCAGTGACCTGCACACACTATAAATCATCAAGTGCAGGACAGAGTTGTCACGCATAGGGGCCTACAGGCCTGCCGGGCCCCGAGCAAAGCCTTGCTCTTGGCAGCCAGCCTGTGCCGCAGAAGGGACATCTAGGTGAGGCGGCAGCAATCCTTCAAGGAAGACGGGGATGGGCGGCAAGGCCACCTGCTGCTACAGAGGGCCGCCCAAGTCCCAAACAGCAGCCGTGATGGGGAGACAGGGGACAGCCTAATCTAAGAGGTCCAGGACAGGTCGCAGGGCACGAGGGCCCTGTGAGCACAGCTCCGGTCACCAGTACCAGGCCTGGCGTGGGCTCCGGGGAAGCCCAGTGGCTCCGAGTGGGTGCCCAGTGTGCTCTGCACTCCGATCACCAGCAGAGAAAGGGGTGACTCATAACAAGCACATTCATCCAAAACAAAACAAAAGGTGAGCCCCGAGAGCCAGGAAGCGAGATAATGTCTTTTGGTAAAGGCCAGGATAGGAAGGACCCCAGAGAGATCGTTAGCTCTGTTGGGACCAGCCCCTTCTGTGCACCCCTCCCCTTCCCAAGGCTCACCTGCCGGCCGGTGCCTCATGCCTTGTGGGCTGGCGACATCTGCTGGCAATCTCTGTTACTGACTGAATGACCCCCTTGCTCCTTAAAAGTTCTGCGTGACAGCTTGCTTAAACACAACAGCGAGTCTTTTATCCGCTGCTCCCCCACTTTCCTCTGGGCACTTTTAGTCTCCAAAGCAGCAAAAATTTCCTAAGAAGTGTCCATGTCAAAACACCCTTCCCCCGCTTGCCCCGCACAGGGGAGGTGTAGGCGCTGATCCACACACCCAGCTCCCTAGTAGAGCGGAGGAAGGACCAGCAATGGCCAATAAACTCAGAAAAGGTTTTGAAGAAGGATGTGAATCTCTCCCCAACATAAGCAAACCCAGCTTCCTTGGAGATCTGCTCAAGGAGCTAAACAATGAAGCCAATGATCTCTTCAGAGACCACCCACACGTTCAGCAGTCTCGCTGCCTCCTGCAAACACCTGTTTATAACAAGGGCCCAGGTATTCCCTGGTCCCTGGGCCAGCGCAGGGCTCGTGGGCCGCTGAGCTGACAGATGAGCCCATTTTAAAGATGAAATTAAATGATTCATTCACCAAATAGGTACTGAGTGCCTCCACGGTCCAGGCACTATATGCTGCCCATAGAGCAGAGAACAGATGGAAAACATAAATGTAGGATGAAAATGACGGGCACCTGCGTGGCATGTCTGCAATGGGGGCATGAATAGGAGGTAGGAGATGAGCTGGACAGGCTACCTGTGCAGTTATCATCCTGGAAGGTGACTTTTTTATACTGGACAAACCAGCACTTCCAAACGCTACAATGATGTCCTAATTATGTTGCTCAAATGGAATTTTGAAGCAATGTCCTCCCTTCAGAAAAGAATGCTTTGTCCAAGATGAATAATCTCTTTAGGACAGGAATGAACACAATTTTCCAGGGGTTTGCTATAAAGAAGGCAAATTAGATATTGCATTTAGTTTTGATATTATGGACCAATTCTTGTTAACAAGAAGACGGTGGCTCCAGGCACAAGATGGACAACCATGTGGGTGAAGCCGCCAGGTGGCGCCATAGCCTCAAAAAGCAGTCATGGCCCCAAACCCATGAAATTGGAGCCTGGAACCCTTGTTTTTCTTCCCTTTCCTTCCAAGGAAGGGTAGTTTTAAACATTCCCATCTTAACTGTTAACCGAGGCTTGATTTTGTCTTCTCTTTCCAGGAGCAGGAGTTCCTTTTATCCCCTTTCCTGCCATCCTGTGTCCCATGGTAGTCTTTTCCAACCCTGGAAGAATGAGGTAGTGGAAGGAGAGGAAAGTTTGAGAATTTGGCCCCTCTACTTCTTGCTGGAATGAAGGCTTACAGGAATGTGCTTGCTAAAAGTGGGTATTAAAGAAGGGTGATGATTAAATACAGACTCTAGGATGGGAGAAGAGTTATCTGTAATGATAATTTAGGAGTCAGAGAGAAGGAGAAGTAGAAAAATAAGAAATCAACATTCGAGTACTCAACAATTTGCCCAGCATGGAGCCAAATGCTTTGCATAGATCATCTCTTTCTAACTTCATAATTCCATGAGGTAGCTGCTGTTATTGGCTCCCACAGAGATAAGAAATATGAGACTCCAAAAGGTTAAGTCAGTCACTCAAATTGATGGTTTTGACTCTAGATGCTCTGAATCCAGAGCCCAAGAAATTAACTACATGTGAAAAACCCCAAAATGGGCTTTTTAGATGGATACAAAGTTAGTTCAGGCTATTAAATCAGCTAATGTACTCCTTGGGAAGAGGATAGCATCCAGAACAAGAAACGCAGATGGTCCCGCCACAGGCCCCAGTTGCTGTTGTGTTAACCCCACCCTCTGCTGAGCCACCTCTGTAGCTTGGATGCATCTCTGCATTTCATTTCTACTGCTTCACTGAAATTATTGGTTTACAGTATTTCTTCCCTATTTACCAAGAGCTTAGTAATGGCAGGAGCTGTTTTGTTTATTTTTGTATCCCCAGCTTCTATAATATACCCAGATATTTTAAATTTTAATTTTGTTATAGAAAAATTTGAATATACATAAAGTAAAAAAAAAAAGTTTGATAAACCCACATATATGCATCACTCAGTTTCAATAATTATCAAATTTGCCGGCACAAGGACAGGCACACTCAGCCAACACTGCCACCACTGGGCCCCAAAGACTAGCCTACCTGGTGTCCCAGTCCCCAGCAAAACTTCATTACAGCCTGCACTAACAAACGCGTCCTAAGCAATCAAGGAAATCACAGATACCACTGACAGTGTTTACAGACAAAGAAATCATACAGAGACTACACTACTGCATATATCCAGAATCAAACCCAACAAACATAATAGATACATCTTTAGGAAAACACCCTCCCTTATGAAAGCAAATTCAAAAAACTGGAAGAAGCAACTGTTACAACAGATGCACAAACATCAATGTAAGGACATAGAAAACATGAAAAAGCAAAAAAATATGACACCTCCAAAGGAACACAAGTAATTATCCAACAATACTTCCCAATCAAAAAGAAATTCATGAAATCCTAGAAAAAGAATCCAAATTTTGGTGCTAATGTAGCTCAGTGAGACACAAGGGAATTCCAGAAAACAATACAAAGAAATCAGAAAAATAACTCAGGATATGACTGAGAAATTTGCCAAAGAGATATCATAAAGAAGAACCAAACAAATTCTGGAACTGAAGAATTCATTGAATAAATATAAAATACATTCAAAAGCTTCAATAATAGACTAGATCGAGCAGAAGGAAAAAAATCTCAGAACTTGAAGACAAGTCGTTTGAAATATTAATAACTCCAAAGAAAAAAGAAAAAAAAATGAGTAAAGCCTTCATGACATATGGGACACCATACAGAGATCAAATATTCAAATTATTGGAGTCCCAGAAGGCAAAGAGAGAAAAAAAAGGGTTAGAAAACCTATTTAATGAGATAATAGATGAAAACTTTCCAAGTCTAGCAAGAAATTTAGACATTCAGATGCAGGAGGCTCTGAGATCCTCAAACAGACATAATGCACAAAGGTCTTCTCCATAGCACATTATAGTCAAACTATCTAAAGTCAAAGACAAAGAGAGAATTCTAAAAACAGCAAGAAAAAAGCATCTAGTCACCTATAAAGGAACCCCCATCAGACTAACAGTGGATTTCTCAGCGGAAACTTTACAGGCCAGGAGAGAATGGGATGATATCATCAAAGGGCTGAAAGAAAAAAACAATCAGCTAAGGATAGGATATACAGCAAAATTATCTTTCGTAAGTGAAGGAGAAATAAAGTCTTTCCCAGACAAGCAAAAGCTGAAGGAGTTTATCACCACTAGACTGTCCCTACAAGAAATGTGCAAAGAAGTCCTAAACTTGAAAGCAAAAGAATGACATTTGCCATCAAGAAAAGACACAAAAGTATGAAACTCACTGGTAGAACAACACACAAATGGCAAAGAGAAAGGACTCAAATGGTACCACTGTAGAAAGCCACCAAACCACAATGACAAACAATAAGAGAAAAAGAAAGGAGCAAAAAATATTCAAAAGAACCAGAAAATAATTAAAAATATGTTGAGGGGCTAGGATCAAGATGACCAACTAGACATAGGTTAGTATGTGCCTTCTGTAAGGAGAAGAACCAGTAAAGTCAGAAGATTCACAGATTTCAGACAGATCATCTAGGAGAAAATGCCAGGATTTACCAGGGGAGCAACTGGAAACACCAAAAGTGGTTAAGGAGAGGAGGGTTCAGGGCAACTCGCCTGGCCAGGGTCTGGTTAACAGCTGGGAGAAACTCCTGGGTGTGGTGAAACAGTAAGAGAGAAGTCCTCCGGGCTCCACTCACCAAAAAAAGCTTTCATGATCTTGGCTACAAGAGAACCACTGGACACAGGCTGGTCCTGGACCTAACACAGGGAGCTGCTTGGAGGCTGCACAGACACACCGTTCCATAAGAGGAACTCACACAGAATTCCACAGGAATCTGAGCCTACAGTGGCTTGAACCAGGCACAATTCTGAGAGCGTAGATACTAGAGAACTGCAGGCAAATCCACAGCTACTGCAGGGCTCCAAGGAGCCACTATTTTGGGAGTTTTAAGCCAGACAGCAACCTGCCCTCAGGCTCAGTTCCGGCTGATGTAGCCCTGCCCAGTAAGGAGAGACAAGGGAGCCTAAGTTCCCCTACACACAGCTAGGATAATTCCCTACCTTGCTATGGGCTGCAGTGAGACCAAGATGCAAGCAGATGGCACTCCACCCAGCATCTTGCCCATGCTGTTTGCCTGGAAGGAGTCACGGGCCCAACGTGCCATTTGGGGAGTTTAAAGCCAGGCAGCACCCCACCCTCAAGCTCAGTTTGGGCTGATAGGGTACAGCTCCGCCCAGGTGAGGCTGGACGGGGGAGCCCAAGCTTTCCTACCTACTCCTAGGACAATTCCCACTGCTGTGCTACCAGCCGCAGTATGACTGAAATATGAGTGGGGAGCACTCCACCCAGCATCTTGCCCACAAGGTTTGCCTGGAAGAGGCCCCACCCTCTCTGGTCACAGGCCCAAGGTGCCATTTTGGAAGTTTAAAGCTGGGCAGCTCAGGAAGGGATGTGGAGATGGGAAGCTCCTCTTCTCTAACCATCCAGTGCAGTGGACACAGCTGCCTCTGCTCCCAAGCATGAGCTTTGGGTGCAGGTGAACTGCGGGACAGCCAGTTCTAGGCTAGCGGAGGTGGGAGGGGGGTACATGCTCAGTAGTGCTCTGCTCACCATGCCTCGGTGCTGCATGGAGGGTGCAGCTCATTTCTCTCCCTTCATGGACAGGCAGTGTTTTAGCAGCTTTCCTGACCCAGGAAGCTCAGCCCCTCGGTCTCTACATCACTGGATCCACAGCCAATACTCCCTAGCACCTGCTTGGGAAGAAGATACCCTCTTCAATAAATGGTGCTGCAAAAATTAGATATTCGTATGCAGAAGAATGAAGCTAGATCCCACCCATCTCTCACCATATACAAAATAATAACTCAAGATGGATTAAAGACTTAAACATTAGGCCAGAAACTATAAAACTACTAGAAGAAAACATAAGGAAAACACTTTAGAGCATTGATCTAGGCAAAGATTTTATGGCTAAGACCTCAAAAGCACAGACAACTAAAAAAATATAGATAAATGAGACTATATTAAATTAAAAAGCATCTGCACAGCAAAGGAAATAATCAACAGAGGGAAGAAACAACCTATAGGAGTTGTATTTACAAGGACAAAATATTTACAAAGTATTCATCCAACAAGGGACTAATATCCAAAATACACAATAAACTCAAACAACTTAACAGTAATAAAACAAATAATCCCATTAAAAAGTGGGCAAAGGACATGATAGACATTTCTCAAAAGAAGATATACAAATGGCCAACAGGTATAGGAAAAAAATGTTCAACATCACTAATCATCAGGGAAATGCAAATCAAAACCGAAATAAAATATCAACTTACCCCAGTTAGAATGGCTATTTTTAAAAAGTGCCAAAACAATAAATGTTGGCATGGATGCGGAGAGAGAGAAATACTCATACAATGCTGGTAGGTCTGCAACCTAGTACAACCTCTGTGGAAAATAATACAGAGATACCTCAAAGAGCTACAAGTAGAACTACCATTTGATCCAGCAATTCCACTACTGGGCATCTGCCTAAAGGAACAAAAGACATTCTACAAAAAGGACATTTGCATTAGAATGTTCATAGCAGCATGATTCACAATTGCAAAGATGTGGAAACAACCCAAGTGCCCATTAATACATGAGTGGATTAATAAAATATGATATATGCTTATGGACCTCTACTCAGCCACAAAAAAAAGTGGTAATCTAGCACCTCTTGTATTATCCTGGAAAGAGCTGGAGCCCATTCTACTAAGTAAAGTATCACAAGAATGGAAAAATAAGCACCAAATGTATTCACCATCAAATTGGTATTAATTGATCAACACGTATGTGCACATATAGTAGTAACATTCATCGGGTGTCGGGCAGATGGGAGGCGGAAGAGGGGATGGGTATATTCACACCTAATGGGTACAGTGCACACTGTCTGGGGGATGGACACGCTTGAAACTCTGACTCGGGTGGGACAAAGGCAATATATGTAACCTAAACATTTGTACCCCTGTAATATGTTGAAATAAAAGATGAAAAAGAAAGAAAAACAAAACAGATGCTGGTGAGGATGTGGAGAAAAGGGAACTCTCACACAATGTTGGTGGGAATGTAAATTAGTACAACCACTATGAAAAACAGTATGGAGATTTCTTGAAAAACTAAAAACAGAACTACCGTATGACCCAGCAATCCCACTACTGGGTGGAAATCAGTATATCAAAGGGACACCTGCACTCCCATGTTTATTGTAGCACTACTGACCATAGCAAAGATGTGGAATCAACCAAAGAGCCCATCCATGGACAAATGGATAAAGAAAATATGGTTCAGTGTATATATAGGCAACGGAATACTATTTGGACATAAAAAAGAATGAAGTCATGTTATTTGCAGCAACACTGGTGGCACTGGAGGTCATTATGTTAAGAAAAATAACTCAGGCACAGAACAGTTAAACACAGCATGTTCTCACTCATGTGGGAGCAAGGAGAATTGATCTCGTGGAGACAGGGAATAGAACAATAGATACTGGGCTGGGAAGGGTGTGATGTTGGTGGAGAGGGGAAATGAAGAGAGGTCGGTGAATGGCACAAACTTACAGTTAGACAGAAGCAGTAAGTTCTAATGTTCAACACCAGACTAGGGAGACCATAGTTAGCAACAATACATTTTACATTTCAAAGTGGCTAGAACAGAGCACTTGAAATACTACCAACATGTAGAAACGATAACTACTCAAAGTGACAGATACCCCTAAATGCCCTGACTTGATCATTACCCATTCTATGCATGTGAAAAATACTCACATTTACCCCATAAATAAGTAAAGATTATGTATCAATAAAAGAAAGAGAAAAGAAATATCATTCAATGGCATGTTGTCAACACCAAAATAATAATAATAATTATCAACTTTTCATGTCACATATTTTTAAACAACAAAAAAAGAACAAACATCTATTGAATGTTTGCTGGGTGTTACACTGTTCTCAGAGCTTTTACATCCACTAACTCCTTTAGGCCTCATACCAACCCTACATGTAAGCGCTCGTATTACCCATGGCCTTGGAGGAGCAAACTGAAGACCAACGTTCGATAGCCAGTAGAGGCAGGATCTGACCACGGGCAGTTTCACATGCCTGCGTGTCGAGCTCAGAATCGCCTCGACATGCTGCTTCTCTCACAGTAGGCCGAAGGGATATTTTCTGAACAGAATTTAATTGAATCCCAACGTACACATTAGGAAGGACCACGACAAGTTAAAGGAGGTAACCAGCTTAGTCGTGTGAACGTCATCTAAAAAATGCTGGAAGTTTAAGCAGAGCAAAGTGAAGGAGGCCGCGGCAAATGCATTTAGAAGAGGGATGAGACCCATTCTGTGCAGCTAAAGAGAGAACAAGAAGAAGGAGCCCGGGAAAGCAAATTTTTGTTCAATATAAAGAAGAATTTTTAAGCAGTTCAAGAAGGCGGCAAAACAATCTGGGAGATCATTTGTCAGTGATGTTATAAAGGAGGTGCCTGGGTTTGTGGGCAGGTAGATCAGATAATATCCAAAATCTCTTCCGACGACTGCAGTCCACAATGCTGCCCTTCGTGCACGTGGGGTTGGAGGTGAGGACAAGACCAGAGGAATGTGTATCTCTAGGTCTCACTGACTGGAAGAATCGCAGGACTATGCCTAGAGACAGGAAAGTTATGAGGAAGAACTAGTCTGGAAAACGAAGATGAATCTGGTTTTGGACAGATTTGGGTTTTGGTACTGAAGGAGGAGAGGTTTTGTTTCCCGAAGTATTTTCAGAAGTCTCCATGGGAGGTGAGTGGGGCAGGGAGGACAGGAGAGGAGGGATGTCAGGTGTGAGGTCCAGCCCACACAAAGGCCCGGGACAGCCCCGCAAGGGGCTCTTGCTGAGAGCGGGCCAGCAGCCTGTCGTCACAGCATGCTGCTGTTGTCCACTCTGCCACTGCCCACCTTTATGGTGCCTGTGGTCTCGGAGAGTTTTCCTAGCGCTGGTGAAAGGGTAGTAGGGCAGAAAGCTGCCCAGCAGCAGGTGGGGGATCCGGTTGAGACTTTGGTGTTTTATCCTAAGCCATGAAAGGTTGGAGCAGATGAGTGACATGGTGGAACTGGGTTTCAGGGAGAATAACCCTGAGGCGGATTTAGGCTCCAGCAGCAGCAGGGCAAGTCTGGAAGCAGGCAGTTGCCGGAAAGATCACTGGGCCGGCCAAGCGCCTGTGATGTCGTGTCCATGCAGTTTGCATGGGCTGCTCCCCCACCACCCACTGAAACTCCCCCTTCCTGCCGCTGCCCTGCCCCCTGGGTAAACTCCCACCGCCCTTTCAGACGCCAACAAAGGCTCTCCTTCCTCCCGGGGCCACGCAAGCCAGGCCAGCCCCAGGCAGGGCTCCCGCACAGCCTCGCTGGATGGCGTTTGCTTTTTAAAAAAATAGATCTATCTCCTTTCTAGACAATTAGCAGCTCCAGGCCTGATGTTGCATTTGATTCCTTTTTATAACCCCAGGGCTCAGCATGACACAATGATGAGTCTGTCAATGATGAGTAATGAGTAAATGGAGGCTAGATGAATGAACGAATGAATGAATGAATGCATTTCGTGGTGACAACCCTGAGTAGGGTGATATAAGGACTTGGGGAAAAGAGTGGAGGGCATAAGAGATGCTCCTTTTCCCTATCTGACCATCCTCAAAAACCAGAACCTTTCTTTGTGCCAGCTCTTCCTGGGTGCCAGGCAGACGGCAGCGGGAGTGAGCAGAATGCTTAACCTGCTGCTGCCTGCAGAGCAGGTGACAGGTGACGGCCACTCCCCTGAGCAGGGCCCAGCGCTGCCTGTGGACCTCGATTAAACCGGCTCTTTTTATCAACCTGTGCTACCTGCCAGGGCTGCAGGCTGTGGGAGTTTTCCTCCTCTGGACTAGCGATTTCTTTCAGGAGGCAAACAGAAATCCCTATGTGTGCGTTGTATCATCTGTGCTTCTCTTATCAATCATCATTCAGACACTGTCACTTTTCAGTTCATGTTACTGGCTTGTCGCACATCTGGACATTCTCGGTCAGCGCTAATGGTCTGCCTTTGTTGAGCCCTGGGAATTGAGGTCAACATCTGCACCGTTTCCTTCTCGGGGAAGAAGCAGAAAACAAAAGAGAAGGACACTCCAGAATGGGGATGTGGCCTTTACGAGTACAAACCCTTAACTCTTTCCCTGAATTGTCCCACTAATTACCTAGCTTTGAAGCCTTCCCAGCTGGAAGAGTCCGGATAGCAGAGTGGTCAAGCACAGCTAGCCCAGCTCTGCTGCTCACTGGCTGTGTGACTTTGGTCAGGTTACCTAACCTCTCTGAGCCTCCCCATTCTCCTCTGTTCAGAAGAGGTACCTGCAGTAGCTGCACCAAGACAGAGTACGTGGAGCACCCAGCACAGCGCTTGGCAGCACTCACAGCGGGAGCTGCTCTCGTCTCCCTTCTGAGCCTCGCTTTCCGCCCCTGCCTCTGCACGCGAGGTCTCTGTTCCACAGCTGGGATGACGCTGCAGACGGATGGCTGAAAAGAACAAAATCTCAGCCCGCCTGGAACGGAACCTTTTACTTGGGACACAATGAGGTTTTTAAGCAGCTCTGCAACGCGGTTTCTCTTTTACCATCGTCACACCCGAATCACGGTGTTTGGGACGCTCTGGTAGTGACGCCGGCTGTCCCCCGCATCTTCTCATGAGCCACCCTTGTCCTCCTGCCTTCTAAACCCCGCTGGCTGGCGTGTGTCCAGGCGGGACGGCGCTGGCGGCCAGGCGCGGGCGCGGCACATGGTGGCTGGGGGCAGCAGGGGCACACAGGGCCAAGGACTCTCGGTACACATTCGTCGAATGCGCCGCACTGAAGTCACAGTCCCTGACTACAGCCCTCTTTGGGAAAAAACAGTAAATATTTCCCCAAACACCAAGCATCAGCTCATGTTTGTCCTCCATCTAATGTTCTTAAAAACCATGACATGTGTGGTTTCCCTTTATGATGGTTAATGCCCAGCGATCCAATGACTTTGGCTTTGTTCGTGTGGCATAATCTCTTAAATTGGATTTTTCCCTCCATGCGTCCTGACAACCCACCCAAGCATCGGTTTTATTGCTTCTGCTCGTAACACCTGAAGCCTTGTGCCTCTGACTCGAATCGTGTCTTCGCCTCGCCGTGCCGTGCGCAGGAGGAACCCGGAGCAAGCTTTTCTTGGCGGGTGACACGGATGCTCTGTCCCGCTCCCCTGGCTACAGAATGCGGTCCTCTGACCCAGACTTTGCCCGAAGGACGCAGTGCTGGGGCAGCCCAGCCGCGGCGGCTGTGGCTGAGCAAAGTCGCTGGCCTGGGCGAAGCTGGCGTGTCCCCACTGGGACGGGTCCCCTTTGGGTGCGGTTGCCCCTCCGAGGGGGGCCCGTGTCCCCAGGAGCAGGCGCCGGGGCGTGTGGCTCAGCTCCCTGAGTGTCAGCCTGTGACACAAGATAAGTCACCTGACCTCAGCCCCCAGTGCCTCTCCGGTACATCGAAGGCAGGAAAGAGCACCTGCCTTGCAAGGTAGTTTCACAAATTAGAGGCAATTACGTTTCACCTGCGTTCCCCAGGCCAACGCCTCCTGGACTTTGTTTTAAGCTCCCCACAACGGTCACCTCGGCACTTCCCTGCCTCTTCCTATGGGTCAGTGTGGGCCTTCTCTCTCCACCAAGTTCTCTTCTAGCCGCTCCGTGGTCATCCCCCGGCAGGGACCCCCCAATCCTCATGAACGTGACCCCGGCCGTGGCCTGGCCTTCCCATTTCCTGCCCTTCCTCCCGGCGTACTTGCATGGGGTGGGAAGACAAGGCGGCTTGCCCAAAGCCTCCAGGACCCACAAACCTGAAGCCATGGACAAACCCGAGGATCCAGTGCTGTCGAGGACACGGGTGACATCTCCCACGGCGACTGAACTTGCTGACGCCCGGGGAGTCCATCGAAGCCACCCTCTGCGATGAGGGGAGCAACTCTTCCATTCCGTTGTGTCCTCCCCACCGAGGCTGGGCTCAGGCTGGGCAGGAGAGGGCAGGCCGGGAGATCCGGCTGTTCTTAGAACTATGCACCGCCCGCTTTGCGACCAACATGTGCTCAGCACGACTCTTCACTGGGCTTTGCGCCCTACGCTGGGGCGGGGGCACAGGTGAGCAGGGTGGGGGCAGACCCTGGCCTCGTGAAGCTCATAGGCTAGCAGGGGACGGTCACACCCCAAAGTGGTGGCGCCCTAACAGGAAGAATGGGGGCTCTGTCTTAGGTACCAGGCGCCCCTAAGGTGGCTTCCCAGAGCTCCGTGCCCCAGCACCAGACTTGAGCAGTTCTCTTCCCTCTAGGGAGCACTTTCCCTAGAGTCCCCCCAAATAGACTCCGTGCTACAGGGTGCTACAGAGGGCGTGCAGGCCAGGCCGGAAGCCCCCCATGCTGGCGTAGGTGCTGTGCACACCCCAGCGGGGATGCCTGCCACACAGGGAAAGTGACAGCCAGTGCAGGCCCAGGGGCAGTCAGTAAAAGGGAGCTCTTTTTTTTTTACTGACAGGCGTTTAGCCAAGATAAGAGGCTTGTAGGGCTGGATGCAGTTGTTTGCTCACTGGCCCTGGACTCAGTTCAGGAAAGGTGCGAGGATTCAAAGGCAGAAGGAGAGAAGCCACACGTTGGGGACCCGGGAGGCCGGGCTGGCCCCGAAGCACAGGCACAGGCACTCTTCCCTGGGCTCCCACGAGGATTATGAACCGTCTCTGCCCGTTCCTCAATATTTATAAGACGTCGATTGTGCTGACTTCTTCCGATTTTATTTTTCTGATAGAACAGCAGTTCTTGCCTCTTCTACAGAAAGAAGCCTTTTTCTCTTTTCCTCTTATCTCTCTTGTTGGCCTCTTCATTTTTGCCTGTTCCCCAGCACCTTCTCCTTCCCTTACTCTCTCAGAAGGAAAGCAAATTAAGTGGGAAGAACATCCTCTTGGCGAAGCCGCTCTTGATCCGCCAGCTCTGAGTGCAGGGAAATCTGCATCTTTTCAATGCCTCCTAATTATGCGTTTCCTTTTTCCCTTCCCCATCTTGCAAATAATTGCTGCAGGAGCGGTTTTCCCCTAGATGAGAACTTGGGAGCCGTGAGGAGCCCACAGCGACCCAGCGCTGTCTGTCAGGGTGTCCCCGAGGGGCATGGCCGTGGCCCCTCCAAAGGACCCCAGGCAAGGAGGGTGTGCCAGGCCGTGCTCCTTCAGCGTCATGTCTCCACATCATTATCTGCAGTTTTTGTATTTGATGTGTGTTACCCACTTGTGGTACGGGGGACTATAAAAGTCCAACGTCAATAATAATAGCCATAATCACCCCTTGTGTTCGTGGAGCTCGCTTCCTTGGAAGGCAGCTCCGAACATGCCACGGGAGCAAACGGAAGTCACACACGTGCCCTGCCCCACCTTCCGTCCCCCAGCGCTGGAGCGGTGCTTGCGGTTGCCATGGTAACGCTGTGATCCGCTTCGTCATTGTTAAAAACTAGAACCTTAGGCATGGTGACGCCCCACCGCCGTCTGTAACTCAGACAGACGCGTCCCCAAGCTGCAGCCTCCGGGGCATCTCCCCACGGTGTCAAACGCAACCCGTGCAACGCTGAGCTAGAATCAGCCCACTAAAACCGGCTCCCCTACCAGCCTCCTAAGCCGCAAACCGGGGAGTCATCCCCAGCTGCCCCTCACCCTCCCTGCACAGGGTGGAGGAGCAGGTCAGAGGGGCCCTCCTTCCTCAGGGCACAGCCGAGCCCCAAACCACCGCGGTACATAGTGAGAGGAACTTGCCAACACCGAGCCGTGCCCGCTCCTGTCTCACCTGCATCCCTGAGAGGAGGATCTCAAAGCCGCTTCCCTCTGATAGTTGACGTTTTCACCACGAAAGGGAAGGCTTCCTTGATTGCTTGAGGGGAGGAGAGTGTAGGGCTGGGGCGTCTCTGAATCCTTGGCAGGGTCGCTGCTTCATCACCTCGGGAAGCCCAGGCAGGTGAGCTGGATGGGATGGATCGGCCCACGACGCCCATCCCGCCCTGTGCCCGGCGTGCCTTCTGGAACCGACAGACCGCAGTCCCCAGCTCCCTGGCAGCCGGGGTTGTGAGAGTGACCTCGGTCCGGGGACAGTGAGGTGGAGGTCGTCCTCTGGGGCCCTGCCCTGCCCCCGGCAGGTACGCGTCTGCAGGCGTTGGGCTTTTCCGTGGCAGCCGAGCAGAGGCTGCCCCACCCCAGGGTCTGTCCGCAGCCTGTGGGTGTGCGTGTTGACGTGTGGACTGTGGCAGGTGCAGCTGTGACTCGGCAACCGGCCGAGGGTCGTGGCGGCTTCTCGGCTGTGGCCTGAACCTGCGGTTCTGAAGCCAGAGGCTGCCTGCTTAGGAGACTGGAGGCCCAGCCCCAAGGCGTTACTTAGCCTGTAATTCCTTTCTACAGGTGCTGTGGCGCTTTCGGGAGCCAGTTACCACCCTTCGCTAAATCCCTTCCTGCCGAAACGCATTCCAGGGGACTCTGTCCTCTGCTAGTCAGCCCTGCGCACGCGGGATTTGGAGAACTCAAGGGCAAGTGCACATGGCATCGCAAAGAAGAAACTTCAAGGGAAGATGAAATTGTGTGTGTGTGTGTGTGTGTGTGTGTGTAAAATCACTTGTTATACCACAAATATATGAGCATTAAAAGAGACATTTTGTTTTTTAAAAAGTCATTATATAATGGATAAATCAGGCAATACCGGGTCCAGGTGATCAAAATGACCATCCCCTTCGAGAGGCAGGAGGAGTCACTCTCCTCCAGCTGTGATGGCTCGAGGACACAACCTCACCTCTGGGGCATCCCACGGCACAAGCTCAACCTCAGTGTAACCACGAGGACACTTCGAACACACACACACGATGAGTGACATTCTATTAAAAAGGGGGCTGGGGATTGAACTCTTCAAAAACGTTGACGTCCTGAAAGACAAAAGGTGACAGAAATGCTCCGGATTACAGGAGGCTCCAAAGACAGGACGACTCGGTGCAGAGTCTGGCCCTGGACCAGGTCCTGTCCCGCCACGGGAGAAACGCCGCAAAGGACAGTTGGGTCAGCTGGGGAAACTGGCACACAGACGTGAATTCATCATTCAGCTAAAAGCGTCACAGCAATGACGATTCATGAGGTCGACGGCCTTGGTTATGTAAGACAATATCCCAGTTCTTGGAAAATACACACTGGAGTGTTTAGGCGTAAAGGGCCATGATGTGTGTAAGTCACTCCCAAATAATCAGAAAAAAATTAGAAGAAAGGGGTGGGGGAATGATAAAGCTATACAGCGGGTGGGCTAACATGTTAGCAGTGTCTAAATCTAGGTAAAGAGTTTATAAACGGTCCTCGTACTTTTTTTTTTTTTTTTTGCAGTTTTTCTATAAATTTGAAACTACATCCAAATACAAAGTTAGAACAAAAGGCATTTCCTTACTACCATGCTGTAGGTTCTCAGGATGCCCACGCCCTCTGGGCCAAGCCAACTGCCAGTCCCACTGTCACAATGGGAGGGAAACTGGGGACAGGAGAGGCAGAGCCCAGGTTCACCCAGGTTTACTCTCCCTTTATTTCAACGTTGGGGATCACTTGCTCCGCTCCTGCCGTCTACCTGAGGGTGGGATCTCTCAAGTGCCCACATTGTGCTGGACCCCCCCCCCCCCCGTGTCCCTCTGAGATGCAGCAGAGCTGCCTCCTCTGGCGGCAGCATGGGCATGGGGGGCCAGGCTCGGTGCCCACGACTCTCTTGGCCACTGATGGCCTTTTCCAGGAGACAGAGCTTCATCCTAATTTTAAAGAAACTGAGACGCAGGCATGCAGGTTGCATTTCTTGGAACTCCGTGAGGCTTTGGCCCCAGGATTCCCATCATCATCATCAGGACCTCGAGGGGGCTCTCGAGAAAGGAACTTTTTGGGAGACAGACCCCAACCTGGATGCTGACAGCAGGCTGAAAAGCAGTGACGCCCCGAGAGGTTTCCAGGGGCGGCAGTGGATGAAGTCGGTGCGGTCGACGGGCTGGGTATCCTGGCTGGTGGGCAAAGCCAAGCGTTCAGCGTGGAGGCCGGGGCGGGGCAGGGAGCCCGTCAGAGGAAACAAAATACAGCCGTAGTTGGGGAGGATGGGAGGAAGGGCCAGGCCTGGGCGCAGGGCCTCCAGGGCCCCAGGGCCCCTTCCAGACAGCCCTAACCCAGGATTGGCCACCAGGACAGAGGGGCCCCCAGAGCAGCCTTGTGCTGAGACCCTGAATTCGTGGGACTCTCCCCATTGCAAAGCACAGGGCCCCAGTGTGACTAGGGAAGGGCACCCTGGTGTCTCGAGCACTCTGGGCTGTGCAGGGTGCCCTGCAGCAGAGGTGGCACCGAGCCCGGGAACCCAAACCAGAAACGGCATCAGAGGGAGGCCGCACCTGTCCTGCTCCTCACTATGGTTTGCTTCGTTCCTTTTCCCCTGCCTCAGAAACACGTTCTCAGTTTCTCGGTGACTTCCACGTTGCAGTTTAGCCACCCAGACAGGGACTAACTCTAAACTCCCACGTGAGGGGCTCAGCTCGTTTTGTAGTTTGGCCACTCCTGGACTAATTGGCTCTGGTGGGAGTCACGTTGCACCGTCAGAAACATGGCAGCGTCCAGGAATGCAAGGATGGAGGGAGGGATGGGCGGGTGGGCGGACGGAGGGGTCCCTGGGAAGCCCACCCCACAGAATGCGCTGCGGCTGGGGTCAGCCGAGACAGGCTTGTTCACGGGAAAGCTTCAGAATTAGGGAACTTAGTTATGTGTTTCAGCTTAAGGTTTGCTTCTTTGGAGCTATTTTGACAAAGCCTGAGACAGGGTGTCACTGGGCAGATGATTAATAAAAGGCCTGCTTAAAAACCAAAGCTTCTAAGCTCAACAGGGACAAGCCGTGAAATAAAAGGGTTAAGAAGAGGTGCCAACCTCTCTCAGGAGTATGACTTCTCCTCGATATCCGTGCTCTTGCTGGCCACGTGAACACCTTAAAGAATGATGCATCTTCATCTGCCTCCTTGCCGAGCACCCACGGTGCTCAGAATTGCCTGGGCACTCCTCGGAGAGGGGCTGGCGCTTTCTTCTCGGTGACGGAAACGGATGGAGAGGAGGTGGGGGCCGTGCCGGGTGGGGCATGAGAGTTGGGAAGAAAACAGTGAGGTGGCGTAAGGAAGAAGGGGGAGCGGTGGGAGGTCTGCCTGGGGGAGGGGAAGAGCAGGGAGAGGAAGTATCAGGGGACCCGCCCCCCGTGGCCAGCCTTGTCCACGGCACCCTGTTCCCAGGCCACATCTCTGCACTCTGCGGGGCAAACCACAGGCCCTGATGGGCAGCCATTCATTCAGTCAGTCACCCATTCACCGTCTAAATAGTATCTATCAAATGCTCGGCATGTGCTGAACTCTGTGCTATAAAAGTGTATGCTATAAAAGTGGCGTATGGAGAAGAGTCGCATAGGCCCCCGTGCAGTCAGCACTTTAAGAACGAACCACATGCCAGGGGAAGGCAGGCTGAGGAGGTGGAGGCCGCTGGTGCGTGGGGGACTTGAGGAAAGCTTCAGGGAAGAGAAGTTTTGAGCCCAGTTGTGAAAGGTGAGTTTGGAGCGATCCGGCCTCCCCCCCGCCCCCCGGGGCGGTTTCTTCCCACGCAGGGGCCTGGACCACTGAGCAACCAGAGCTCCTGTCTCTCAGGTCCCTGGGACGTCCCTGCCCCCTGCATCTCTCCCAGGGGCAGACAGTGCCGACGTCCCCGGGGTGTGCCCAGAGACCACAGAGACGCCCTGAAGCCGCGAGCCCGGCCCCAGGGCCTGGGAGAAGCATCGTGTTTTCTTTCATTTTTTTCCTGCCTTTCCTGTTTACTCTGGGCTTTGGAGGCCTCCCTTCCCCACTTACTGGGGAGCTGGAGTTATTGCATCGCCGTTTTATAGCGGAGGGATTAGGTTTCTAATCGGGTTTAAGTGGGAAATGGGCTCCCCAAGTGTCGGCTGAGCAGTTCTACATTGTCACTGAGGGGAAAGGAGCCTGAAACATCATTAAACTCTGTGCTTCGGCAAAGAAAATGAACCACGAGAGAAGGGCCATCCAGTGACTCAGTCTGCAAAATTACTAGCACGCAGGGACCTCCGGGCCCTCCAGTCAGGTAGCAGAGGTAGGAACTACAGCCATGTGCCGCATAACGGTGTTTTGATCGACAAAGGACTGTGTACGTGAAGGCGGTCCAGTAAGATTCTCTCGAAGCTGAAAGATGTCTGTGGCCCAGTGATTTGTGTTCAGTGCAGCGACCTGCTGCGCAGGTGTGTGCCTGGGGGCCACTGGCCGCACCATACAGCCTAGGTGTGTAGTAGGCGATGCCATCTAGTTTGTGTGAGTGCACGCCATGATGTCTGCGCCACAGAATTGCCTCGTGACGCATTTCTCAGCATGTACCCACCTTGTTCAGTGACACGTGACTGCACGTGGGGCAGTCTCTAGCAGCTGGACGTTTTCCACAGGCATCGTCCTGGCTGAGCTACAGTCCTTACGCCCGACTGACCACTGGTCCCCGCCGCCCACAAGCACGCCAAATTCAGCTTGTCCTAAACAAGAGGTATCGGCCCCTCCAGCCCATTCCCTGCCACCCCGGCCACCACGACCACCCCGTCTGCTGGGGGCCGCTGGGGCCGCTAGTGCTCTAAGCAACTTCCCTGTGCTCGCTCAGCACAGCGCCGGTCGCCAAAGCCCGTGGTTTCCATCGCCTCGGGCTTCGGGGACGCCGTCCTGGCCTCTCCAGCCGCCCTGCAGGTTCCCAAGTCCAGACCTCGCCTCTCCTCGCCTGGACCCCACGGGAGCCTCCTCACTTCCCAGCCGGCTCTTATCTAGGCAACTCTCGGTGTTGCTACTTTGGTTTTTTTTATGTGTTTTTAGTTTGTGAAATAGATCGTCTGTAGGTTAGAGAGTCAACACGGACTCAGCAGCACCCAGGCTAAGAAACAGGACGCCGGCCTTCCATTAGAGCGGCCCCTGCAGAGGGCACGTGAGGCCGGCCGGCGGGAAGCCGTCGGAAGACGCCTGAACGGAATGAACCAGCTTCTGGAGGACCCAGACCGCCCCAAGAAGGGAGCATTTTTTTTCTTCTGGATGGAAGATATCTCCCTGTCAAGAGAACGCCCATGGAGAGGTGACTGTCTGGAAGCTGTACGTCCATCCTTCAGCCGGTGGGACCTGCCAGCTGCCCAGCACCTGGGGGAGTGGGCCTGGCCCAAGGGGCGGTTGAGAATGGCTGCAGCCCTGCCACCAGGGGAGGTGAAGCCAACAAGAGAACAACCTCCTGCTTGTCGCTTCATCACCACGTACTGAGCACCCACCACGTGCCAGACAAAACACTGGGGGCCCCTGCCGCTGGCTCTCGCCTCCTCGATGACCCTTGGAGACTGATACAGTTGTTCCCATTGTACAGATGAGGGGAAAGAGGCTCCGGGGAAATGAAGCTACTTTAACTGACTTGTAAATGGCAGAGCCAGGATTCAAGCCCGGGCTGTGCTCTTTCCTCTGTCATACCGTGTCCTGAGGTAATACTAAGCAAATATTTCTACAGGATGCCACAAAACAGAAAGCTCACGGTGTTTTAAAGACACATCACTTTCTTTATGGTCAGTATAATAGTCAAACTATGTCCTGAAGATGGACTCCCTTTCTCCAGCCAGGCCACCGACAATGAAGGTGCCCGCCCTCCTGCTCACGGCCAGAGTGGTACCGCAGACACCCAGCAGAGAGCCCTGGTGCTCGCCTGAGGTCGGGCATTGTATTGGTCTTGGGAAGACCTTATAAAAATTTGTGGAGGCCGGGTGCGGTGGCTCACGTCGGTAATCCTAGCACTCTGGGAGGCTGAGGAGGGAGGATCGCTCAAAGTCAGGAGTTCGAAACCAGCCTGAGCAAGAGCGAGACCCCCGTCTCTACTAAAAAGAGAAAGAAATTAATTGGCGAACTAAAAATATATAGAAAAAATCAGCCGGGTATGGTGGCACATGCCTGTAGTCCCAGCTACTTGGGAGGCTGAGGCAGGAGGATCGCTCAAGACCAGGAGTTTGAGGTTGCTGTGAGCTAGGCTGACGCCACGGCACTCTCTCTAGCCTGGGCAACAAAGCGAGACTCTGTCTCAAAAAAAAAAAAAAAATTTGAGAATGTAGAGGTGGTGTGGTGTGAGTGTGTGTGTATGGTATGTGAGTGTGTAGTGTGTGTGATGTGTGTGGTGTGAGTGTGTGTGGTGGGAGGGTTGTGGGGGGTGTGAAGTGTGTGGTGTGTATGTGTGCGGTATAGTGTGTGTGTGGTATATGTGTGTGATGTGTGATATGTGAGTTAAGTGTGTGTTGTGTATGTGTAGGGTGTGAGTGTGTGTAGGGTGTGAGCGTGTGTGTGTGTGTGTGTGTGGTGTGAGTGTGTGGCGTGGGTGTGTGTGGTGCATAGCGTGTGTGGGGGGTGGGTGTACAGTGTGATGTGCTTTGTGGGGCGTAGTTCCCACCATCGGCACCAGAGTGATGGGGATGGCCTTGACTGCTTTGGGCTCTGGGATGTCTCCCAGCCGAGGGTCACCCCAAACTCCAGGCCCACCCGGGTGGTCTTAAGGACTCTGAAGCGAGGGAGGTACCCAAGCCACAGGGAGAAATAACCTGAAGCCCCTACACTGGCCGCCTACCCCCTGGTTCTCTGAGATGCTTGCGGCCTTGAACCATCCACAGCGCCGGTTCCGAGCGCCGTGGGAACGCGGGGCGCGGGCTCAGGTTCCGTGGCCCCTTCGAACCCGTGCCGTCGGCTTCCGCCACGGGGAGCCCCAGGCCCGGCCCGGGCTCCCCGGCCACGGCCCGCTCTCCAGCCACGGGAGGAAGGCGACCTGGGTCACGAGTGCTGCTAGGTTCCCAGGAAAACGAGACTGGCCTCAATGTAGCCGGATGATCCGTCATCATGTTTTAGAGGCTAATTATAAGTCTGAATCCAGAACATCGCCAATTTTGGAGTCTCCTCGGAGGACAGCAAAAAGCTGACACAGCCTAGCTTTCGCTTTAACTGTGGGCAAACGGCCCACCACGCGTGGCCTGGATTCCTTGGCTGTAAACTATGAATATCGAATCGCTTGTATGAAACTGGGCCACGATAATATTGTGAATGGGGCTTTGGGGACCATGCGATCTTGGAAACCTGCAGAGATCATTCGGTTCGTCCCCGAGCCCCAGATGAGCACGTGCTTGGACGGTCTGCACAGGTGAGGAGACGGTCTCGTTTCACGGAGCTTCCGAGCAGATTTGACACTTCTGTTAGCCTATCTCGATATCAAACAGCTTGTTAGGACATTCCTCCCCACGCTGCCTCAGTTTCCACACACCGCATCCCCCAAAGGGCTGTCTCCTGTCCCCGAGTAGCGCGGGCTCTGCTCTCGTCCTCGACGCACTGAGCCAGGTGTGCACCTGCTGCCACCCAGGTGAGGACCTCGCTTCCCAGGCGGGAGGATAGCATCTCCTCTGCACAAAATAGACCGTCGCAAGGTCTCGGACAGGAAAGGGGTGTGCGAGGGACGCTGTCGCACAGCGGAGGCAGCTCTGGCTCTCAGGGCTGTGGTCCCTCGGGGCTGGACCTTGGAGCACCTAGCCATGCTCACAGGACTCCCGGGGGTAGCAGTTAGGAAAAGGCAGTCCGGGAGCGAGGCCAACAGGCGTCTGCGCGGGGAGGGACCTCAAGACAACCGGGGACAGCTGGGCATCAGGACCCGGCCCGTGCACTGCACGCACATCACTCCACGGGCTTTGCTCTCCCTGAGGCTGTGCTGCCTGCACCCTTCTCTTGGGAGGGATGTTCTGATGGGAATTTTGAGCAGCATCTCAACAGAGCATTTCTTTTGTGAGGATATTTTCTGTTCTCCCTGTTCGTCTTGTTGATCCACATGTTTCCTCATCCCTCTCCGAGCTCTTCACTCGTTCCGCAGATATTTACTGAGCGCCCACCCCGTGCTAAGGAAGTGCTGAGTGTCTGTCAGTGGGCACACACGGCACCTGCCCTTGTGGCGTTCACGGTCTGTGCAGAGATGTGACTCCCCAGTCCCTGAGACTGGGCTCCTGTGCTCTCTGCCAACCCCTGAGCTGAATGTCACCTGGCAGAGGGGGAGTGAGAGGTCAACAGGTCAACAGGTCACAGAGCATCCAACAAGGCGGCGATAGTTTACAGCAGCGGCCGCCAACCTTTTTGGACCAGGGATCGGTTTCACGGAAGACAATTTTTGCACAGACTGGGGATGGGGAGACGGGGTGTCGTGGGTGGGGTGGGTGCGGTGCCAAGGTCAGGCCGTGATACGTGGCCCTCTTCCCAGCAGGCCACACACCGGTGACGGGCTGCGGTCTGGGGCTTGAGGACCGCAGGTGTAGAGGATCACTCCCTGCTTACCCACACAGGTGGTTTGCTTCTCTGATTTCTCTCCTCCCATCGACACCTCTGCCTAGGATGTTTTCTAGAAGGGAGAAAGAAGAAAATATTATTTTCTATTTCCTAAGAAGGGCTTAGAAAAGATGAAACTTAAAACTTGCCTAAAATGAGGGTTTGGAATATCCTCTTAATGCTAATTATCCAACGCTTTTCTAGCCCTGTGGGACTGCAGCGTTTGGCTACGGCCCTCGGTGCAATGCAGCCTCCGGGCAGACGGGTCCACTGCCTGGGCAGAAGCCTCTGGAACTCCCACCCCGTGTGGATCATCGTGTGATGTGTGTTGGGTGTATCCCCAGACCTAGCCCTCAAATTTGTAATGAATTCAATGAATGTCACAATGTCATTATTTATTAGATGAGAAACAATACTGGGGAAGTTGAACTGCCTACATAGGAATGCTGATTAGTTTTTATTCTTTACTCTCATCTGTTTAGTAAGGGGGAAAAGTCTTAAAAAATAAACAGAAAGAATCCACAACCAACCCCTAGGCAGCTTATGTTTTTGATCCAGTACATCCAGTGTAATAACATCGGTAAACGATCTTATTCAACTCTGACTAGCCGGGGTCGGGGCAGCGCTCCAGGCTCAGGCATCAGAGAGCCTCTCCCATGACCTCCTGAATCACGACATCTGCTGTGTGCCTGCGGTTTACTGCGGGGTAATTCATCACCATCAGGGTCTCCACCGGTCCCTTTGCACACTCGAGAATCAGCTGGTACAGTGTGTCACAGGGCACCACGGGCGTTTTATTTTAGATGAAGTAAACGTCTAATGTGATACTTAAACGATTGCATTCCGGCCTGGAAAATTTACCTTTTGCTTCCACTGCCGGGCCAGGAGTCCTCAGGAGCAGCTGCCACTTTCCACAGTAGCCCTGGCGGTGTCAGGACATTGTGTCTCCTGGTTTGATTCCCACTTGAATTTCACTTGCTCATAATTCAGGTGACAGTGGAGAGACAATTGTTGCCTGCCAACCTCACCTTCAGCTTAGTCACCCCAAGTGATTTATTTGTACCCATGTGACCACCCTCGTCTCAAAAGGAAAAAAGCGAGGGACTCTGGGCTCTGTTGTCACATCTGCTTGCCACGCAGCCTTCCCAGCGATTTTTCTCTTCCATCTAATGAATTGCTCTCAATCTTTTCCTCCCACTCAAACATGCCCACACTCATGTTCCTTTCATAGTTTCTACTAGAAACCACGCTTATTTTCCAGACCAACGTTTCTCCCGTTTTTGGCCCTAAAGCCTGAGCCTTTGATGAAGTTAGTGGTTCTAGGTTTAAAAACTAAAGGTCTCTGGGTTTCATGGAAATCAGAGGTTAAGTTCTTTACTAAAGCTTAAGGAGATTCAGAGTTCTAGCTTTAGTTTCACTTGTTTAACTATTTGTGTTGTTTTGTTGGTGCTCTACAGAGGGGTTTTGTGGGGTTTTTTTAATCAATTAAAACAAGAGTAATCATCACCAGCAAATTGGTATTAACTGATCAACACCTAAGTGGATATATAGGAATAACATCTATCAGGTGTCGGGCAGGTGGGGAGGGGAGGGAGTGGGTATATACATACATAATGAGTGCCATGTGCACCAACTGGGGGATGGACATGCTTGAAGCTCTGACTTGAGAGGGGAGGGGGCGGCATGGGCAATATATGTAACCTTAACATTTGTACCCCCATAATATAAATAAATAAATAATACAATAAAACAAGAGAAATAAGAAACAGCTAATTCCACCCACTGAGGAGTGGCTAAGTAAACCAGAGTGCAGCTACAGCAAATAGCCAATGCCACTAAATTGCCATTAGAAAAGACTGTACATGAAAGTTGTTAGACATGTTTAAAAATCGAACTAGGTAATCTGACCTAACTTTTGTAGGTATGTGGGTAAGTGTGCACGCAAGTGTGTTTAAAATGCTTCCGAATCTCCGTGCCCAGGCTATGTCCCCGACCAGTTTTAGTCAGAATCTCTGCAGGTGAAACTGCCACCAGCATTTTCTGACGCTCCCCAGGTGAAGGAACAATAGGCCAGCAGTGAATTGTGACTTCGCATTCTTGGGCAAGACTACAGGTGTCAGAACAGCACCAATTCTCTGTTTGTTTCTGAAAGCTCAGGCAGCTCCTCTTCCTGGGACCTTCTTCATGGGAAGCAGACGGACGCAGGATGCTGGTCGCTCCCACGCTCCATGCGGGACATTTCACACAGGACGCCTGGATTCATTCCTGTCGGTACTCTAGAGGGAAGAACTATGGCTATACTTTTCCTAAGTTACCCAGCAGGTAAGTGGCAGAGCCAGGATTCAACCCAGAACCACTGGAACCAAGTTCAAGTCTTTCCCTCTCTTCCTCTACATCACAAAGGGGGAATGTAACGGGTGTGCCAGACTTCAACACGCACGTTAATGCAGACCTTAAATAACCTTAAATAACCTGAGGAAGTGGTTACCAGTACAATTCATAAAACTTTGCATTTAGCCATTTTTAATGCTTTTCTTATGTATCCAAAAATAAAAGTGAAATCAAAAATAGTCTTTAGTTTGTTCAGTATTTTATATTCAGTTACAGTTTGTTTTCCTTCCTTTTTGGATGCTCAAATTTTTCATAATCATAATTAAGGGGAAAGAAATCAGCATTTGCAATCTTTTTAGGAGCTACAGATCCATCCCAGTTCATGAAAGAAAGCTCCAATTTTTACCGAAGAATGACAGCTAATAAAGGTATAAGAAATGACAGAGTTAGAAACTACCATTTTGCAAACCCCTGTGAAATAACTGATTCATACAAGAGCCTTTGAGGAAAGTTACAACCACGGGCTGCAAGCGTGTGGGGAGCTGGATCTTTGCTCATCACCAAAGTATCACCCCATGGATGACTTGCTCATTTCAAGGGAACAATATATTCCACAAAGAAAATCCCTGGTGGTCAACAGCTCCACCAAGGGAGCACGTAGGCACCCCTAGCAATGAGTAGTGTGGCTCCCAAATGAGGCCACAGGAAGTGTCTGGCATCACCCATGAAGGATTTTTCCCATACACAAGCCTGCAGCTAGCCAAGCCCTTAGACCTACTTCCAGCACACAGGAAATGCAATAGCCAGAGTATCAAGATAACGGCACCACAAGGAAGCAATTAAGCATGTGAGACATTGCACAAGACAAACTGACCGGTCTCTTCAGAAAAAATCAATATGCTAATGGAAAGCAGATCAATGGCTGCCTGAAACCAGGAGCAAAAGGAGAATGACTGCAGGGGGAACAGATGAGCTTCAGGGTGGCAGAAACCTGTATCTTCACTGCAGGGTATGGTTACACCCGTGCATGCATTTGTCAAAATTCGTGAGCAGTACACTTAAAATGACTGCGTTTCATTCTATTTAGATTATATCTCAACACAGTGGATTTAAAGAACCCAAAAGGTTAATGTTGCACATACAAAAGTAAAACAACTATTACTTTTTTTTTTTTTTTTGAGACAGAGTCTCACTCTGTTGCCTGGGCTAGAGTGCCATGGTGTCAGCTTAGCTCACAGCAACCTCTAACTCCTGGGCTCAAGCGATCCTTCTGCCTCAGCCTCCCGAGTAGCTGGGACTACAGGCATGTGCCACTATGCCCGGCTAATTTTTCTATATATATTTTAATTGGCCAATTAATTTCTTTCTATTTTTTAGTAGAGACGGGGTCTCACTCTTGCTCAAGCTGGTCTCGAACTCCTGACCTTGAGCAATCCACCGGCCTTGGCCTCCCAGAGTGCTAGGATTACAGGCGTCAGCCACCGCGCCCGACCACAAATTTAAAAATAAAGAGCCATAATAACCAGATATAAGGAGAGAAAGTTGATTAGATCTGGGCTCAAAATAAAACAAACAACTAAGACATTTTGGGTATAACTTGGGGAATTTAAACATGGACTGGATACTAGGTCACAGAGAAGTATTTTTAAATTTTTCTTATGGTTATATAGGACAATGTTCTTATTGTTAGGAGACACTGAAATATTTATGAGAGAAGTATCTCTCTAAAGTGTCTCTCCTAAGTTACAGATGTCTGCAACTGAATTTCTATACCAAAAGACATACGAACATAGGCCGGGCGCATGGCTCACGTCTGTAATCAATCCTATCACTCTGGGAGGCTGAGGCGGGCGGATCGCTCAAGGTCAGGAGTTGGAAACCAGCCTGAGCAAGAGCGAGACCCCGTCTCTACTAAAAATAGAAAGAAATTAATTGGCCAACTAAAAAAAATATATAGAAAAAATTAGCCAGGCATGGTGGCACATGCCTGTAGTCCCAGCTACTTGGCAGGCTAAAGCAGAGGAATCGTCTGAGCCCAGGAGTTTGAGGTTGCTGTGAGCTAGGCTGATGCCATGGCACTCTAGCCTGGGCAACAGAGTGAGACTCTGTCTCAAAACAAAAAATAAATAAATAAATAAACACAAGAGTACGCACATGCATGCACACTCACTCAGCAACCCTTTTGGGTTCCTGTCTCTGTGGCATGCTGATGGTCTTAGATCGGCAGCTGTCTGTGGTGCCTTTCAACCTGATTTTCAACCCTGCAAGCTAAAGACTTTTCTCTCCTGAAATTCACAGCTTCATGCAGCAAGCCATTACTGAGCAGGCAGGCATCCTCTGTGTTAATTACCATCCACTTCTCTTTTCCTATGTTTGGGGTACATTTTGTGTACTACTTTTTCTTACCTGCTTTTGCTATTGTTTCCCCAGTCATTACTAACACCATTGAAATTCTTCCTTTGTGAAACTAAACAGCTGACAGGGGACGTTGTACTTCACAAATAGAACTAAGTCATTCAATGTTCCTCTCAGGAAGAAAAGACAACCGTATAATAAATTCCCACCTTAGTTTTTCAAAAACCAAACTGCTGCTATTTTTCCCTCCAGAGATGAATACTTGTAAAAGCTTTATACTGGAGGTTCTTTTGAAGGATCCGTCATCCAATAAGGTGACAATTTAGAACTGAGGAAAAAACATATCACAAGTGCGGAGTCAGGGTGTCCTAAATTTTAGGCCTGAGATAATCCAGTCAGTTCTACATGACCTCAGAGAGGTCACTGGACCTATCTCCAAGTCCTCCCCCACTTTGAGGGTGAGTCATCAGCTGTTCTCTGCTAGTACTTTCACAAGAAGTTGGGAATTTTTAAAGATAAGCACATTCTTAGGTCCTTAATAAGCATCAAACTTCTTGGAGAAGACTTATGCAAGCCAACCCATAAAGACAAACCTCACGGACCATCCCCTCAGAAGTTCTGGGAATTGAAACCGCTATGACAATGACTCCCATCGTTGCTATTGTTTTGCTATCCTGAATTCTTATAACATGCGCAGCAATAAACATTCACTGGAAATTCCCAAATACGTCTATATTATAAACGAAAGCCGCACAAAGCAGGACTTTTTCTCCTTTAAAGTTTTTTGACATTTGGTTAAATGGAGACAGGACTTGAAAAAGAAAAATAGGCCGGGCGTGGTGGTTCATGCCTGTAATCCTAGCACTCTGGGAGACCGAGGCAGGAGGATCGCTCGAGGTCAGGGGTTCAAGAGCAGCCTGAGCAAGAGCGAGACCCTGTCTCTATTATAAATAGAAAGAAATTATCTGGACAACTAAAATTATATAGAAAAAATTAGCTGGGCATGGTGGCGCATGCCTGTAGTCCCTGTTACTCGGGAGGCTGAGGCAGAAGGATTGCTTGAGCCCAGGAGATTGAGGTTGCTGCAAGCGAGGCTAACACCAGGACACTCTAGCCCAGGCAACAGAGCGAGACTCTATCTCAAAAAAAAGAAAAAAGAAAAGAAACTTATTAAATAAGAAAAAAAATCAGTTTCAAGGGGTGTGAAAAGTTAATATCAAATATAAAGTAATGACTGGACTAACATAGAAGTTTCTCATCCAAAAAATTCTCCCAAAACAAAAACACAACCAAGGAGAAAGATGGGGCAATGAGTCTCTCCATGTGCCAAACACGTCAATCATGTCACTCCTGGAGAATTGCTCAGGTTCTATTCTCAGCTTGATAATTCCCATTTTAAATATCTCTTTTAAAACATCTTTAGAAAAAAAGTGACAGTTTTTCAAGGTCACGGTTCATTTCAAGCTGCTGTTTAGAAGGACAGAGGCAGGTTGAACCAGCAGATGTACCAGGGCAGGGCCACTGGAATGCAAGCCTGGTTGTAGGGGGGAGCTGTTGTCACTTTGATACCTGTAGTCCGGTCCCTGGATCTTTTCTTGTGCATCTTCTGTGTTGTGATGGTTAATTTTATATGTCAATGTGGCTAGGCTGTGGTGCCAGGTGTTTGGTCAAATGCTAGTTTAGATGTTGCCCTGAAGGTATTTTTTTTTAGGTGTGATTAGCATGTAAGTCAGTAGACTTTGAAGAAAGCTGATTAACTCCCTAACTTGGCTGGCCCTCTTCCAGTCAGCTGAAGATCCTAAGAGCAAAATAGAGGAAGAGGAAAGAATTCACAAGATGGAAACTCTGTCTAAACTTCCAGCCTTCCAACTCAAGACAGCAACGCCAACGCTTACCTGAATCTCCGTCTTTCTGTGTCTGTCTGTCTATATGTGTCTGTCTGTATGTCTCTCTCTCTCTCTCTCTCTCTCTCTCTATCCCTCTATACATACAGGTTGATTGATCAATAGACAGATCTCCTATTGGTTCTGTTCCTTTGGAGAACCCTGACTAACACATGTTTGTGTCATACTTAAAAAGATCTTCCCCATTCTGAGGTCACTAAAACAATTTTCTCTCATAATTTCTTTTTATATTTTCATGTTTTCTTCTTTTTTTTTTTAATGTTCAATACTCTACCCATTTGTATTTTTATTTTGGTTTAACATATGAGTAGAAATATATTTAATAATTTTATTTTATTCCCAGATAGGGAAATGCCATTTCAATTTATAAATCTGGCATAAACACAAAGTAAAGAGACTGGTTGTTTTTTTTTTTTTTTTTTTTTGAGACAGGGTCTCACGCTGTCACCCAGGCTAGGGTGCAATGGTGAAATCATAGCTCACTGCAACTTTGAACTCCTGGACTCAAGCAATCCTCCTGCCTCAGCCTCCCAAGTGGCTGGGACTACAGGCACCACCAGATCCAGCTAATTTTTCTTTTTAAACATTTTTTGTAGAGACAGGGCCTCACTATGTTGCTCAGGCTGGCCTTGAACTCCTAGCTTCAAGTGATCCTCCCACTTCAGCCTCCCAAAGTGCTGGGATTATAGGCGTGAGCCTCCATCCCCAGCCAAGACAGACTGATTTTACTATATGGCTTGTAAACTGGTTCGAGAGCAATTGTAAAAGAACAGTTTAAAAACACTTTGGCAAATACTGGCATCTTTGTGGAAAATGTATTATTTGACGCAAACTACTTTGAAGGCTAAAACTTACTCAGATATAGGAGTCTTGAAGTGTTTGCTTTAAAAAGAAAACCAGTAGCTTAAGAGTAATGCCACATAAGACAAACCATAGTGCCAAAATTAAATTATTTGAGGGGCTCTTGCTGTAGGCTTTAATCTGGGACTGAGGAAGGTATTTTGCCTACAAGTTCTTAATGTCACCGTGTCTTGTGACATTTGGTTTTGCACAAAAGCAGTGACACCCTGGCTCAAATCAACTGGGGACTTCATATACAATATTTCTTTCTGCCCTTTATTGAATCCTAACAAGTACAGTGACATGCCCTTTGGCAAAAAACAAACCGTAATCCAATGGGAGGACGGCCTAGTGGGTTTGTTGTGGCAGTGTGTTACAGCTCTTGTTACAGCTCTTATTCGTTTGACCAGGGAAAGAACCGAGCAGCACATAAAGAGTCAGAGAACAGCCTTTATTCTTCTACAGCAGGCTCAGCACACCTAGTGTTACAGCTCTCTTCCTGTCTCCCGATGTTCTCCTTCCTGCTCTCTGCCCCTGCTTTTATACCCTTGGTAGGGCTCAAGAAGTGTCCAATCAACTACAAGCTTTAACATCCAATCAAAAATAGTGGGATTCAAAAATTACCCAATCAGGATCATGCAAACGTGTGGCCTGAAACAGGTAGCGGCATGTGGGCCTGGGGGCATTCCGGCACACGGGACCCCCGAGGCACACAGCCGCCAGGATCCCGCATGCCGGAATCGCCCCAGGCCCACGTGCCGCTGCCTGTTTCCGACCGCGCTGTTTGCGTGATCCTGATTGGGTAATTTTTGAATCCCACTGTTTTTGATTAGATGTTAAAGCTTGTTGCTGATTGGACACTTCTTGAGCCCTACCAAGGGTATAAAAGCAGGGGCAGAAGGGCAGGAAGGAGAACATTGGGAGACAGGAAGAGAGCTGTAACACTAGGTGTGCTGAGCCTGCTGTAGAAGAATAAAGGCTGTTCTCCGACTCTTCATGTGCCGCTCAGTTCTTTCCCTGGTCAAATGAATAAGAGCAACAGGTTCAAGTCGTCAAGATACTGACTCAACCGGTGGGACTCTTCCCTAGGTGAATGTAGTCTGTTCACAGTGCCGCTTAAACATTGTCAATGTCTGAGCATTTTGGAACTACTTTCCCAACAGAGTAAAAAGAGGGATCCACTTCTATGACTACATCCAAAAAATACTACTTAAAGAGTTCACGATAATGTCTTTGATTTGAATGCAAAGTCTTTCAAAGCCAAATTTCAGTCTCAGCAGTGCGACAGTTTTGCATGCATCCGGCAGCATGCCTAGCTGAGTTAGGAAATGCAGATATTGTCACAGGAAGGAATACACTGACCTGATTCAATGTTAGGTCGGTCAAAACCGCTGGACTGCCCCTGCGCCTGCCGGGGCTTCTTGAGGGGGGGGGAGCTCTCTCCACGCGGCGCCTGGCAGGGACGTGCTGAAATGGCGTGGGACACACGGAGGATGGACCAGAGGCAGCTGGGGACCTGTCCATCTCTGTGTGCACTGCTGAACCGCCAGCAGCTTATGCAGCACCTGACGCATGCCAGGTTGAGAGGAGAGAGAGAAAGGAGGAGGAGAAAAGGGAGAGACGGTGAAACAAAGGAAGAGAAAGAACAAAGAGCAACCTTGACCCGCTCCCAGCTGTTTGCTAAACGTGTGGCCTGGAGCAAATAGCTCAGGGTCCTCAATGTAATGTGCAAAATGAGGCGCCTGCTCACGCTGTCGTGAGGACTGAACTTGCTGATGTGTGTCGCATGCTTAGCACGGGCACGACCCATAGCGAGTGGCTAAAAATACGCTCCTGGGATCCCTGCCGCCAGGAGCCCCGGAGCCGGGCAGGGCAAAGGCTAGAAACACCCGCTGCTCCTCTCTGCAGTTGCTTCCCCGGCTGCCCCAGGTCCTCGCTGTCCTCCTAGTGGCCCTGAGAACCGCCAGCCACAGCGTTTCCGGGAGCTTGAGAAGCCTCTTCAACAGCGCAGCGGGCTCCGACGCAGGAAGCAGGAGTGGGCAGAACCGTTAAGACACGCTCAGCCTGTTCCGAGCCGCGGTGTCGGAAGTCTCTGTGCCCAGAGGGGACCAGATTGCTCAGGGAGGGGAAGGGAAGCGGGAGGGCAGCTGCCCACTCTCCTGGTGCCGGCCCAGGGTGGCCCGCTGTGCTGGGCCGTGCCAGATGGAGGGACACTGAGAGCAGCCAGCGCCAGTGGGAGCAGGGACAGGAGCCCGGTCGGACTTCGGGAAGGAAGCGGAGGCCTTCGGGGGCTTGACTCTGGGCACAGGCTCACTTGGCGGAGGGAGGTAGATGGCAAGTGTCTCGGACAGCCGGGGCTGTGATAGCAAAACCCCGCAGACTGGGCGGCTTAAACCACAGACGTTTCCCACAGTTCCGGATGCCGGGAAGTCCAAGATCAACACCCCCGCAGATTCCACCTGCTATAACCATCGCATTAGGCTATCGGTTGACGACGGCCTAGGCTGTAGCTGACATATGAATTTTGGGGGCACACAATCAGTCCGTGTGGCAGGTAGCGACCTTCCTGGCCTGCACAGGGTCCTGACCACGGCAAAGGCCTCTTCGTGAGAGGCGGTAACGGCGTAGTAGCTAAGAGAGTGGAGGCTGGAGACAGACTGCCTGGGGTTGACTTCTGAGTCTGTCTCTTGCCAGCTGCGTAACCTCGGACGAGCGGTTTAACTTCTGTGCGCCTCAGACTCCCGCACCTGTAAAATGGGTTGATAAGAATAGGACTTATCTCATAGGGATGTGAGATGTGAATCCACACTCAGCATCACCTTAGAGCAGTGCCTGGCACCTTGCTAGCACTGGGTAAGTGCTGTCTTAATCATACTGTGTCACCAATGAGCCAATTTAATGCTGGTGACAGGACAGCCAACAGCATGAAGTTCTTGACGTCTGCACAAGGCAGACTGGCGGGTGGCGAGCGCACGGGAGGGTAACTGGAAGACAGCTCTCACGCCTGCACTGCCTCCTCCTAGCTGTGAGCCCCTGAGCACCATGTGTGATCTTTCTGAGCCTTAAGTTTCCTCTTAAAAATGAAAATAACAGCCTTGCTCTGTCTGATCCTCAGAGCTCCTCTGGTGCCCAGCTCCTCTGGGCCATAGTTAGGACGATGGGTAGATAAGATCTGAGAGAGGAGGTAGCATCCAGAAGAAACGTCTGAACACTCCAGGATGTGAAGTGGTTGCCAAGGTGAGGCTCCGTTTGCTTCCAGGGATAGCCGTGCGAGTGGCAGGTGGATGACCCTGGGGCGTGGCGCCGTGGCTCTCGTCCCTCCCCGCAGGTGTGTGCGTGTGAGCACACGTGTCGGGGAGCTGAGGCAAGCCGGTGGGGACATCGGATCACAGAACACTGAGTCAGCTGAGGACGTGGGAGCCGAGTGGGTGGGGCTGGAGAGTCATGCATTTGTAATTTTCAGCTGAACAAAGGTTCAAGCAAACATAAAAATGCATAAGGAAGACACATGATCGCTATTAATAGCTCAATGGCAAAGTCTGACAGCTCCTCTCGGTTTCGAAGCGGAAACAGTCCTTTTGGGATGAGCGTTCTCGTCCTTGCGGGGAGGCCGCAGCCGCCGTGTCCTCCCCTGCATCCGGGTTGGGATCCGGACCTCTGCACGGGCCGGGGGGGCGGCGGGGGCGGGATGACTGTCTTCCAGCGTCAGGGAGGGCGTGAGCCACGCAGCTCTCCACGGGAAACCTTGTGGAAGGGGTGTCAGTTGGCCAGGGCGCCATGGCTAGTGCCTCAGACAGGGCCCAGACAGCAGAAATTGATTGTCTCGCCGTTCTGGAGGCTGGAAGTCCAAGGTCAAGGTGTTGGCAGGGTTGCTGTGTCCTGGGGCCCCTCTTCTTGGCCTGTGGATGGCCGTCTCCTCTATAAGTCTCCACGGCAACTTCCCTCTGTAGATATCTAGGTCCCAACTTCCTTTTCTTATAAGGACACCGGTTTTATTGGGTGAGGGCACACCTTAATGACCTCATTTTAATTTAATTGCCTCTGTGAAGATCCAATCCCCAAATAAAGTCTCATTCTGAGGTGCTGGCATTTGGAGGGGACAAGGCTCGGTCCCTAACAGAGAGCGTTATTTCTGGAGGACAAAGCCACGCACTTCTGTCAGTGCCTGACACACACATCACAGCTACAGAACCCTAGCACGATCACAGCCATGACCTGGCGCAGCTTTTCTGAGCCCTCGGAGCAGTGCGGTGGCCAGGGAGGGGGCTGAGGGTGGGGGGCAGGCGGTGGCTACAGCTGCCAGCAACCCTGGCCATCCAAGGAAGGGGTCCGGTGGGACCCCCTGAGAAGCTCATTTTTATCCTCTGCTTGAAGCACGTCATACTTGGGTTTCTCAGAACTTGCCAGAAAGAACTTACACAAACAACCTCTACGTTAATCCTTCCATTTAAAGGAATATTTACAAACATCAGACTCTGGGTCCTGAACAAACTCAGTGGCAGCAAGACCACACCCTCATCTGCATGAAACAGAAGAGTCAGGCCCAAGGGGCCCTGGGAAGCTTATCTCTGTGTCCAGATTCCTAGCGCAGACAGAATAAGACGGTGCCAAGTTCAAATTAATTTGGTCTGACCTCTGACAGCCATCAGCTGCCTTACCCTAACTTACAAAGTAACTTCACCTCCTGTGGGCTGCATGTCCCCAAGACCCCTTGTGCTCCAATCTTCTGTGACTCTTAAGAATTATTAAGAGCAACAGAGGCAGCCAGGCGTGGTGGCTCACACCTGTACTCCTAGCACTCTGGGAGGCCGAGGTGGGGGGATCATTTGAGCTCAGGAGTTCAAGACCAGCCTGAGCAAGAGTGAGACCCCATCTCTACTAAAAATAGAAAGAAATTAATTGGCCAATTAAAAATATAGAAAAAATGAGCCGGACATGGTGGCGCATGCCTTTAGTCCCAGCTACTCGGGAGGCTGAGGCAGGAGGATCGCTTGAGCCCAGGAGTTTGAAGTTGCTGTGAGCTAGGCTGACGCCACAGCACTGTAGCCCGGGCAGAGTGAGACTCTGTCTAAAAAAAAAAGAACAACAGAGGCAATGAATGTTTCATTCTTTCCTTCATTCACTCATTTAACAAGTATTGCTTGAGCACCTACTATGTGCTAGGTGCTCAGGGGGAGGAGTGAAGCCATCAGAGGAGGCTGTGTGGAAAAAGTGGCATTCAAGTCCGCCCTGGCAGACAGGCTAAGATTTTGATGAGCAGAGGAATTCCAGGTGGAAGGAACAGCATGAATAAAGGCCAGGTACCAGGAAAGAGGGACCATAGTTAGGAGGACGGGTAGATAAGATCTGAGAGGAACCGGGGGCAGGTTATGTCAGGGAAGAGTGGGCTGCCGGTCTAGATGCTCAGGTGAGAATTTGATCGTGCCTCAGAGGGGCGACTCCGCCTTGCCATCTGTCCTTTGCCTCTGACAGGCTTGACGTCAACCTACAGAGGTCAAGGAGACAGGCTAGAAGAATGGGAAGGAAGGCAGACCATTCTTCCTTCCGGTGAAAGGATGGAGGGAGGAAGGAAACGGTGGCGATTACAGCCGTTCTGACTGTCAACGGACATGTAGTCTCAGAATCACAGCAGCTCTTGTTCTGGCCATTCCCGTGGGCGTTTGGATTTATGTCAGAAAGTGACATGACTGCCTATTTTTGAGCATCTAAATCTGTCACCAGTGGAATGATTTTGTTTGCATACTGTTGTTCACAGGCTGAGGACTATTCGCTCATGCAAATGCGTTCTTTCCAGCACCAGTGGGCGGGAGCCAGGGGAGCTGATACTGCACCTGAGGTGGCCTCTGACATCCGTCACTCAGTGCCTATTACCAGACCCCTAACCGCAATCACAAGCAAGCAACGTGGGCTTTCTAAAGTAGGCTGGGTTAAGGGACAATGACGCGAGGGGTCTGTGGCTGCCCAGCTGTCCCTTGTGTGGGAAGTTTGGGCGGACTGACCTGGTGCCAGCAAGGCTGGATTGTTGAAGACAACGGGGACTTCCTGTTCAGTCCTGTCAATCAGGCACCTCCTTCTCGCCTCTTTGTGGGATCCAGAGTTTTCAGGGCACCCAGGAAACAGTCACGGGAAACTTGTAAATGTTGTTTCCCTTCTGGAATAGGAAGAAATACAAAATACAAGAGTCTGCTTTGTGTGAAGGAAATGAGTAAAGCGCTGCCTCACTAGAAAGATCTAGTGATGCTGTTCAAGTAGGTTGTGCAGAGAATTCAAAATGCTACGTGAAGTATATCATTTTCTAAAAATGCCTTTGCCAACAAATGTTGGACTCTGGAGGAAAGGAATCTAAAAATATTAGAGCTTTTTAAGTCTTTAAGTAAATTAAGAGAAAATTAAAAAAATTAAAAATATTAGAGCTAGATTAAACTGACTAACAAGACATAGCAATTAAATATAATATATGACTGCATCTTTCATTAGAGAGAAAAACATGCTATAAGGAGCATTACTGGATACCAGACCCTTATCAAAACCACAATGAGACATCACTTCACAGCTACGAGGATGGCTATAACCACAGACAGACAGTAGCAAGCGTTGACAAGGTTGTGGAGAAACTTTTGCTGGTGGGAATATGAAATGGTGCAGCTGCTTTGAAAAATAGTCCAGCAGTTCCTCAAAGAATTAAAATAGAGTTGTCACATGACCCAGAAATTTCACTCCTAGGTATGAAAACACATGTCATGTCCAGACAAAACTTGTACATGTATGTTCACAACATTACTCGTAATAGCCAAAAAATGGAAAAAACTCATATGTCCGCCAACTGACAAATGGATAAACTATGGTACATCCAGAAAGTGGAATATTATTCAGCAATAAAAAGAATCGAGCTATCAAGCCACAAAAAGACACAGAGGAATCTTAAATGCATGTTACCAACTGAAAGAAGCCAATCTAGAAAGGCTACATACTTGGTAAGATCATGTCTAGTCCAAAAAAGAAAAACAAATTAAAAAATAAAAGTAAAATATAAAAAAAAAAAAGAAAGAAAGAAAGGCTACATACTGTATGATTCCAACCACATGACATTCTGGAAAAGGCAACACTATGGAGACAGTAAAATGGCCGGTGGAAGCAGGGGTGAGAGGGGAGGGAGGAGTGAATAGGTAGAGCACAGGGGACTTTGGGGCAGTGAAACTACTCTGTTTGATACTATAGCAGTGGATACATGTTGTACATATGTCAAAACCCAAAGACTGAGCCTATCATCATCACCAAGCACAGGCTTGGTTGGTAATGACGTGTCAGTGTAGGTTCATCAGTTGCAGCAAGTGCGCCATCCTGCACAAATCTTCCTGATGTTGATGGCGGGGGAGTCTATGCATGTGTGGGAGCAGAGGGTACATTGGGACTCTCTGTACTTGCCAGTCAATGTTACTGTGAACCTAAAAGTTCTCTAAAAATAAAGTTTATTAAGCCAGGCATGGTGGCGTGTGCCTGCAGTCCCAGCTACTTGAGAGGCTGAGGCAAGAGGATTGCTTTCGTCCAGAAGTTCAAGGCTGCACTGAGCTACGATCATGCCAGTGAATAGCCACCGGAAGGAACACAGCCTTGCTCACATCTTGATTTGAGCCCAGGGAGACCTATTTTGGACTTCTGACTTCCAGAACCGTGAGACAATACATCCGTGTTGTTTGGAAACACCAAGTCTGTGGTAACTGTTACAGCAGCCAAAGAAAACTAATATCATAGCATTGTGTCAATAAACGTACTGTGGTTACATAAGACGATAATAGTAGAAGCTGAGTGAAGACGATACTGAAAGACTCTATTATCTTTGTAATGCTGTTGTAAATCTAAAATTATTTTTTTGGTTTTTTGTTGCTTTTTTGAGACTGAGTCTTGCTCTGTCACCCCACCTAGAGTATAGTGGCATCCATGGCATCATGGCAGCTCACTGCAACCTCAGATTCCTGGGCTCAAGCGATCCTCCCGTGTTGGCCTCTGGAGCAGCTGGGACTACAGGTGTGCACCACCATGCCCAGCTAATTTTTTCTGTTTTTAGTAGAGCCAGAGTCTTGCTTTTGCTCTGGCTGGTCTCAAACTCCTGACCTCAAGCAATCATCCCACCTGGGCCACCCAGAGTGCTGGGATTACAGGTGTGAGCCATCACACCTGGCTAAGTGTGCCTTTTTTTTTTTCCGGAGACTTTCTCCTCTCTATCCCATTCCACCTCCTCACACGGAGCCAGGACAGAAACCAGAGAGAAGGAAAACCAATGTCCTGAAGCCACTGCCCATAGGGAACCTAAACAACTGATCATCTGCCAGTTTTAAAGAAGAGGAAATTCCTTTGTAACAGTGACCCTCGCAAGAGAAAAATTGGGTAATTATTCAAGGATTTAAAGTTTGAGCCATAACAAATATCTGGTACATGCTTAATAAATCCTGGTTATGGGCAACAATGACACTCTCCCAGCCCTACACTGGGACATTCAGTAAACATAGGAATTGTTTGTAGATTTAAAAAAAACAACTTTTTGTTTTGCGTACTTTTTGTATTGCGTACCTATTTTTTAAGTCGAGAAAAATAGTCTTAACAACTTAGAATCTCCTTTTCTAAAAGTTATATTATAATTATTATGAAATTAAGCAACTTTTACAGGGAAAAAAATAACATTAAATTCTCAGCTAGTTGCACCACCCTGCCTGCCCCTTCAGAGTGAGGAATATCACATTCTCATAGGCAACTGCCTCCAGCCCAGGGCCATCAGAAGGACTCGCTCTGCGTCACCCCAGCCTCCCAAACCTACCCTCTCACCCTGACGTACCTTCCAAGTTGAGAGAACATCGTCATATCTCCTCAGTTCAGCTCCCTCCCCACCCAGCCCGCTGCCAGAGCTCCTACCACCAGGACAGGTTTCTCTTAATGCCGCCCACCTGCGCAAAGAGGGCGGGGTCACCTGCAACACCTTTGTCTCCTTTACTCAGAACCTCTAGGTTTGAGACGCCTCTTTTCTGTGGATTCTGCTTTTCAACCATCCCACCTGCGTCTGCCCCATCCTGTCTGTTCCCTTTGCCACTGCCCTGGTCCAGGGGACTATTAGGATGGCCGCAGCCACCTTTTTTTTTTTTAGACAGAGTCTCATTCTGTTGCCTGGGCTACCGGGCTAGAGTGCCATGGCGTCAGCCTAGCTCACAGCAACATCAAACTCCTGGGCTCAAGCCATCCTCCTGCCTCAGCCTCCCGAGTAGCTGGGACTACAGGCACGCACCACCATGCCCGGCTAATTTTTTCTATATATTTTTAGTTGGGCAATTAATTTCTTTCTATTTTTAGTAGAGACAGGGTCTTGCTCTTGCTCAGGCTGGTTTTGAACTCCGGACTTGGTCTCCCAGAGTGCTAGGATTACAGGCGTGAGCCACCACACCGGCCTTGCCGCAGCCTCCTTGTCTCTCCGAGGCACCCTGGGGACGCTGCCTGTGCTCCCTCAGCTGCCCCGAGGTCACTACCGCCTGTGAATGAAGCCTGTCTCTGTTCAGTCTTCACGATCCGATCCGATTGCAGACTCTCCTCTCCTCCCACGACCCCCTCTTACACGTGCCCCCCCACGCCGGCCAAACCAAAGGGCCCGCCCCTTGCACCCAGGAAGACTCTGCTCAGGCCGCTCCTCTAGACTGTAAGCTCCCACCTCCCGGGCCCTTGGCAAGCTCCTCACTTTGGGGGGTCACACTAAGGGCCTCCTCCTCCCCATGTTCACTTTTACCCCTCCCATCAGAAAGACTGGCATCCCCTCCCCCACCAGCCACCACTCTGCTCCCAGAGCACAATGCACTTCCCTTTCTCACAGCGTCTAGGTGTGTGCGCCTTGTGTTTTGTGGCTTGGGCTCATTCTTACCTTCTTCACTGAAGCTGGAATTCCTGCAGGGCAACTACTGAGCATCCAGCACAAAGGCTGGCTGGTGTTTCAGGACCGCCTCCTGTGACTTGGGTCCCAGCTCTGCTGGTCCCCAGCCGCATGGCCTGGGAGAAGTCTCTCGGCTGCTGAGCGCCTCAGTCTGCATATCTGTAACATGGTGACAGTGATAATAGTAATCCCAGGTAATCCCGCCACATACCAGATTCTGTGGACCACGAATGTAATCCAAACCTTTCATTTTGTAAACGAGGAACCGGAGGGCTAGGGACATGAAATAACTCAAAAAGAATTCACCTGCTTGATGGCTTGTGATGTAGAAAAGATTTAAAAATAAGAATAAATGTTAAAAGGACTCACATAACCCACTATCTAGTCTACCTTTAATCCTTCACAGGCTTGAACAAGCCCAAGCTTCACCAGTCAAATTTGAGTCTCAGATGCCTTCCCCACCCAGGGGTGCTTTGGCCTCGTGGGTGGCCCACAAGGGGACCTGAGCCCACAAAACTGTCCCAGAAGGGTAGCCCAGCTTTGGGCACTCCACCCAACTCCTTCTACATCTGCAGAGAGAGGACCACAGCGCTTGAATTACCACTCCTCTCCTTGCCTCCATCCAAGCTCCCCAAGTGCATAAATAAGGACGGCTTTGACTATCAGATTTATTCTTTGGTCTGACCACAGGCAGCTGAGGCAGGGGACCTTGCTGTGACTTGTGTGACTGAGACAGGCGCCCAGGAGTCTCCAGGCTTCTTGGGACTGGGAACAGAGAAGCCACTGAGAGAGGACACAGGGAAGAGCCATTTGGGAGCAGACTTCCATGTCCTTCTCAGACAGGCTGGAAGGAAACCCTTCCCTCCTCTTCCTCATTCCCCCACCAACCTGTAAAAACCCAGGGAACTGGGTTCCTTCTGCTCTGGGCTGCCGAGGCCTGGAGCAAGGCGTATGTGGCTAGAGCACTGGCTTTGGACTCAGATTCAGGCTTGAATGTGGGCCCTGACATCTCCCACCCGTATCCGTTTGCTGGGGCTGCAGGAGCAAGCACCGCAGCCTGGACGGCTCACACCACAGACGCGCCTCGTTTCCCAGGTCTGAGATCAAGGCGCAGGCAGGGCTCCTCTAAAGGCACCAGGGCAGGAGCCGCTCCAGGCCTCTCTCCTGCCTTCCAAGAAAGTCAATCAACTTCTCTGAGCCTCCTTTTCCTCCTCTGTCAAAGGGTGATGATAATAACAAGTTACTTAATAGATTTGCTGGGAGGTTGGAATTGAAAACTGACTAATACGCACAACAGCAGTGCACACTCAGTAGCTGTGGGAGCTAATTGTTATTAGTTTTATTATTATGCTGCAGATGACGCACAGCACGAGGCCCCGGCCACAGCCCCTCAAACGTTGTGGCAGCATCCTCATATTTTCCCCAAGTCAGGGGAAACTCGTTGGTCTTTCTGTTTAAACCCTGAACCTGTTCCCTCTCTCTTGCCTCTCCTAGCACCTGCACAGGTGCCTGTGCATGCACACACAGACACACACACACACAGGCATGCAATTCCTGGAGACGGTGCTGGACCAGATGGGGAAGGGGGAGGAGGGAGGAATAATGCTGTTAGCTTTCAAATGTGGGTTGTGGATTTCTGCTTCTGGCGTCTTTCTTCTCTGTAGTAAACCATTCACTCCCACAGCCCCTGGGATGCTGGGATGACATTCAGTCACCCTCCTCCTCCCCACGGGGTGCTAACCTGCTGCCTTCCAGAGGAAGAGCCATGAGTCGCAGAGGGCTGCCTCGGAGGCTGCTTCCCAGGACACGGGTCAGAGAAGAGCCTGGGGAGAGACAGTGGCCCGTGGGAGGGAGTCCTTGACTCAGGTGATGCCCGACACCCCCATCTCCTGCCCACTGCTCCCCCCATGACGGCTGTCAAAGACGTGACTGAGGGTCACCTGGTCGTGGAGGAGGCCGTGACTCCGCAGAGTGGAGCTGGGGAGGCCTGGGTGCAGCTGGGCGAGGGCAACCCCCAGCACCCGGCCTCGCGGCAGCGCACCAGGCTGCCCCCCTCCTTCCCATCAGTGCCCTCGCTGTGCCTTCGAGCCTGGCTGCCCCCAGATGAGCAAGCGGCCAGGGAGAGTCCAGACTGGGCTCTCGCTCACCACTCCAAAACTGAGACATCAGGCATCCGTGCCAACCAGGAAGCTCGTTAAAACTCAGATCTCTCCCCAGTAGCCCAAAACCATAGCAACAGAATCCCAGGATTGGACCCCAAGAATCTGCATTTTTAACAAGTTCCCCAAAAGATGTTGGCAGGCACAAAGGCTTGGCCAGAAGAGACGGCCCTGAGCTGAGGGAAGTTCTTTTCCCGTCCTGGAGTCTAGACCTGCTGCTTTCTTGGTTTTTGTGAATTTGGGCCATCACTTGACCTCTCTGGGCCTCAGTTTCCTCATCTGAAATATGGGAGTGATGATAGTTCTACCTCGATGGATTATTGAGAAAATTGAAGTGCCTGGCATAATTTAATGCCAGGCACTTTATTTTTTATTGATAAAGGATCAGTAATTGTTAGGTGTTATTATTGAAAAAATAACTGCCCTACTGCAAACCTTCTCTTTCCCAAGTGGAAAATGAGAAAATCACATCTTCCACAGCAAGCGACTGTTTCTTTGAGAATATACAGGTAAGCCCAAGAAGCATTCATTTCCCAAAAATGACTTCATAATGTACCCATGTACTTTATTTTTATTTTTTAGAAGTGGGGTCTTGATATGCTGACCAGGGTGGCCTTGAACTCCAAGGCTTAAGCAATCCACCTTCCTCAGCCTCCTGAGTAGCTGGGACTACAGGCCCAATATACTTTAAAAAAATAACTGCAGCTTACTCAACAGCTTACATGTGTTGGGTTCCACAAGCAATCAGCCTGATGGGCAGTATTATTTCCATTTTAACTTAAGGAAACATATTATACCTTGCCCAAGGTCACAGGTCCATCAGGGCAAAGTTGGGATTTGAACCCAGACCTCACCCTGGAACCTGGTCTCCACAAAGCTGGTTACTAACTGTCTGTTTATTGGCAGGAGCCTCCTGAAATGCCCTTGTTTTCCCAGAGTTGCAAATCAATGTTAGCATTTCCAGGCAAAATCTGGTTCTAGAAGTAAACCGTGTAGTTAACAATGTTCTTCTTATTTAAATAGAGAATGCAGATAAGAAACGGCAGTACTTATTTTACAATTAAAATTAAAACTCACTAATCTTCAACTGAGCACATGCCTCCAGGAAAATAAAGCTCTGTAACTTGTAGAGTAAGAAACATCCTTTTCTTAGCACTGGCATTTTCACACCCTAGAAGGTGTTTGCCTCTGTCCCCCACCCAGCTCTGTGACATGCACCCTCCACTGCTCCTGTCAACACCCTCAGACGGGGCCAGAGTCTCCATTCATGTCTCCCCCCTGCCCCCCCCACGCCCCCACCTGACTGAGCTCCTGGGAAGGGAAGGCGGCCTTGGTCACAGCCTCGTTCAGCTCAGGGCTTTGCGTGACGCAGGTTCTCCATAAACGTGATTTCAGGTCATGCGAATCACTACTGTGGTTTTTCTAAAGAGATGAGGAAAATTGGAAGCACCTGCCTTGTTCCCGTAGCCTGTCTCTGGAGGCCGTTCCCTTTCCGGTTAAGGAAGGGAAAAGGACTTGTTGGTGGAATACGGCCATACACCCAGGTACTCAGGAGCAATGCAAAAATAACTTCAGGGACCCTGTAGTTTTTCTAATGGTTCAGCTCAGCCAGTGTTTCTCAGGCTCCTACTGTGAAATAGACGCTCCACCAGGTGCCGTGGGGCTGAAGATGACAGAGGACCCGTCCCAACCCTCACGGAGCTGATGCTCTACGGGGCAGAAGCAATGAGGAGATCCAGGTGTGAGAGGTGACCGGACGGTTTATCCAGGACAGGCACATTTCTGTTCTGTTATGCAGGAACTGTTCCTTGATTGTAACAAATCATCACTTACACAGATTGATTTTTCCTAGAGCCCAAGCTAATTTACTGGTGTTTGGGAAATAATCTTCTTTTTTTTATATCACATTTTTCTTACTGAGTGTCACAGTAGCTTGAGATTAATTATAACAGCTTTCAAAATATACCACCTTTTGGAGAGAGATTAAACAGTGACAACAGCTTATTAATCACACGGAATATCTTTGCACTGTAAATTTAAATTGGTAACTTTGCATAATGGGAAGTTGAAATCGCCACGTATGCAAGGAGCAGAAAAGGATCTACAGCCTAAAATTTATGATGAAACAGTCACCTTGTCTTTCCTACGCACTCTGTTGTTCATTGCCGCGTTCCATGGCTACTTAATATTGTAATCCATTTCTCTAAACAGATATTAATACACTTTAGAACTCCCATTACCTCAACACAAGCAAAACAAATTTATTTTCTTCTGTTATAATTGACTTACTTTTCCATTATTTGAGTGCTTCTCCTGAGTTGCATGTGAAGTGCACAATGTTTCCAGGATGTACAATCAGCCATTTGGATGGCGTCCATTTCTCCAGAACCACACTGATTGCAGCATTATTAAATCATTCTGCAGAGTCTGTAACTGAGCAGAATTGGCGACGGACCCTCGACTAGGAGGCTGAGTGCTGGCCTGGAGGCCTGCAGCTTCCAGAGACAGATCTCAGCGCTGGGGGAGACCAGGGGAAATCGCCCCCCAGCTGCCTCATGAAGACGGAGATAAATTCTCCCCGGTCTCTACACCTCAGAGGTTAGGGCAAAACTATTGGATGAAATATAGAGATGCTGCCCTCTCCACATCCACCAAGTTTTCAATGTTCTGCCCCATGTTCTGTCCAATGATTTGGGTGTTCTGCCCCAGCCAGCTAAATCGTGACACCCAAGGCTTTCTCAATTATGTCCTCCCCATTTTTCAGGGACAGGGAGGCTATTAGAGTTCGGCCTCTCATGGAAGTGCTTCCTCAGCACCCAGCTGAGCCCAATCTTCTCCTCTCTCCCCTGCATGCAAAGCCAACTTCCTGCCCTAACTGCCTCCTGATCGCTCCATGGGCTCTTCCGTGTCCCGGGCTAGGCTATGCTACTGGAGCCTCCCAGATGTTCCGTAAGTACTACGATCCCCAGGAGGCTCCACCGCCAATCAGCAGGGGGCCTGGGAAAGAGAGACCTCAGGCAACGAGGTCCCTGCAAGACCAGCAAGGCTGTGACACTGAGGACAGGAAAGATACAGGGTGAAGCGCTATCTGCTCGGAGCATCAGCCTGCCGGAGCCCACAGAGACCCTTTGAAACTGCCCTGGGACTCAACTCGGGACCCCTTTGGTCCTCAGCCTGCGCTCCCATGAGGAGCTCAAGGGTACTTTTTGTTCTTACCATTCACACAATTGAAACTTGACCATAGGCTGCCTGGGGACATCTCTTGTCTTGTTCTTTAGCTCGCAAATGATGATTTAACTTCCCCTCCACAGGATGTTTGATCTCAGCTCCTTGAGTGTGGAGGAGGCTTTGGCACCAGGTGGCAATCTGGATGCCCCATAGGCAGGGCAAGAACTAGGAGAGTGAATCGTTCTTGTGTCCACGCCTGCAAGGGTAAGACGTGTGGTAGGAAGCCGGAACGAGCGATGATAGAAAGGACTCCTTTTAGTCTGTGCGAGGCTGATGAATCCCACCGGGTGACCCTCAGAAGATGAATTGGGGTGGATTTTCATCCACATAGGCTCTAAGCATGGAGGGAGCTATTTGCCTGCCACCCCCAGCCCTGCGGCAGGACCCGTCCACGTGTTCCAGCAGCAGCTTGAAGGAGCCGGGGTGGGTGGGCAGAAAGGGGTCCCACCCTTGCAAGTCCAAGGGTCTGTCTGGACACGGATGGCTTGTCGTGGCTCACCGATGCCTCTGATCATAGACGTACACACAGACAGGCGGTGGCTGCAGTACCTGCACCTCTCCCCCACTTCCCCCTCCCCCTGTGATGAGTGCCACCTCTTCTGACTGGAATGACTTCCCAAAGGGTTACTTGGTTTTTGCATGTTTCTGTCTGATGATGTGAAAGAAGGAATGGAGACAGAACTCAGCGATGGTTCTATGACATTTGGGAGTGTATTGAACAACACGGAATGGTGCACGTAAAAAAAAAAAAAAAGAAAGAAAAGAAAGGACTCCTTTTGTTTTGGGGGCATGTCAACTAGCAAGGAAAATTAAGGTGCTTTTTAAAAGGTGATAGAACCCAAAATAACGTGTCTCTTTAATTATTTGGACACTCCCCCAGAAATGTGTTACCTAATTTTCTTAATCCTTCAAGCCATTTTGCATAGGTAGACTTTCCTCAACTATAGGGAAAGGTGGTGCTAACATCACAGGCGGACAGAGGTGTCTCTGAGTGGAAAGATAAGGGCCTGCAGCAGCAGAAGCTGCATGTATCAGCACATCTCTGTCACTGCTAATAAAGAAACTTTTCTTTTTTTCTTTCTTTTTTTTTTTTTTGATACAGAGTCTCACTCTGTTGTCCTAGCTAAAATGCAGTGGCATCAGCCTAGCTCACAGTAACCTCCAACTCCTGGGCTCAAGCGATCCTTCTGCCTCAGCCTCCTGAGTAGCTGGGGCTACAGGCGCTTGCCATATAGCCGGCTAATTTTTCTATTTTTAATAAAGACAGGATCTCACTCTTGCTCAGGCTGATCACAAACTCCTGAGCTCAAGCGATCCTCCTGCCTCGGCCTCCCAGAGTGCTAGGATTACAGGCGTGAGCCACTGCAACCGGCCCCAAGAATCTTTAACTACTCAGAACACCTGTCCTCGTTCTGCAGAGATATCGATTTGTTTCATTGTAATCTCCCATTATTGTCCCTTGGCACCCAACAATAGTGCATTCATTCATTTATTCATCATATATTTACTGAAAATCTACCACTCTATGGGCCAAAACTGAACTAGAAGCTTGGAATACAAAGTCAGAAAATGCATTTACTGCCCTCAAGGGGGACTTTATCCAGTGGGGGTGACAGATAGCTACACTTGGGTTCTAACACAAATGCTCCAGGAAGAGAGGGAGGCTCGGGGCAGGCATCCCAGAGCTGAAGGTGCTGTGTGACTTGAGTGTTCAAAGATGAGCTAGTGAGCCCTCGGGGTATCAGATATTGGAGGCAGAGGCAGGGAGGTTCATGCAAGGCAAGGGGGCGTGAAAGAGCCTGGAGTGCGCCGAGAAGGACAAATGGTCTGTTGGAACAGACTGTCCGCTGGTGTGTGTGCCTGTGTGTGCTTGTGCCTGTGCGCACACGTGCATGTGCTCTGGGAGGCTGGAGAGGTGCTAAACAGTCCTGATGCCGTGTCTCATTTCTATTTTATCCATAGGTAAAAGGAAATGAGCTGAGTTTTTTCAGTCCTGCAAATAACATGATTAGGGGTGGTTTTAGTGTATTCATTCTGATGAGAAGAGAGAATTAGAGGGTGTCATTCCCGAGGCCAAGAGACCTGAGTCTTGCCTAGACTCTTGCCTGCCAGGTGAGCGATAAAGGCCCAGATGAAGGGAGGGTAAGGCTTTAGAGAAAAACAGAGCAAGTCTGAGCAAAAGCAAGACCCATCTCTACAAGAAATTAGCCGAGCTGGTAGCAGCCACCTGTAGTCACAGCTACTTGGGAGGCTGAGACAGGAGGATGGCTTGAGCCCAGGAGTTTGAGGTTTCAGTGAGCTATGATGACAGCACTGCACTCTAGCCTGGGTAACAGAGCAAGACTGTATCGAGAGAGAGAGAGAGAGAGCTGACAGATTTGGTACCCTATTAGAAGGAAAGGAGAATTTTGAGGCAACTCTTGGGAGATAGGGCCCATTTACTGGCATAAGGAATACTAGAAAAGGATTTTTTGGTTTTTTGAATATGAGTAAAGAGGATAAGCTTACATTTGCACCAATAAGTAATGACATTACTCATGATTTGTAACTTTTTAGCATGGGTTCACAGGCTGCACTGCTTCCCCTAGAAAATCACACAGTATGAATTTCATGACTGTGGCAAAATGTCCCAATTAAAGACATCCTGCAGTTATTCAAATCCCTTTCCTCCTCCACATGCTTTTCCTTCTCCCACAACTGATTTCCCTCTCCACAAACCCCTCCCTACCACAAGACACCAATCAGAGTTCAGACTGAGGGCAAGCATTGAGCAGTTCTGGGCTCTGGTGCAAGTATGATTTCTATAAAAAGACAGTCAGAAAACAGAGCAATGTTGCCATTTTGCCTTTAATGGAAAAGTGGCTTAGCACTTACAGTAAAAAAAAAAAGTCCCTTTTCTTTAAAAAAACACAAAAAACTCTATCTGGCTTCTAGCAATCAGTTTGAATTTTCAGAAACTCACATACACTTGAAAATCAATACTCTTTATAAAAATAAACTCTGAACACGTGATTAGAAAGGGAGAAGGCCAGTCTTTTTAGCTGCACGAATGCATAATAAAAAGGAGCCGAGTCCGTCTGAGATGGTTCACCCCAGCGCAGAGGGGGCTTTGACTTTGGAAGACAGGGCCTGCTTGAAGCGCCGCTTCAGGTCCTGCATGTTGGGAGAGCGTGGCCGCGGGATGGTGGAGGCTCTTCTCCGCTCCCCGCTGAGGCCGTGCAGCTTGCTCACTTCTTTGCAGAGATGCTGAAACGCGTCGCAGACATCTTCGTAGTTTTCACTGGTAGAAATTTCAAGGAACAGGCTGCCCAGCTCGTTGGCCAGCTGAATGCCGTCGTGTGTCTGCACCTGCCGGTCATGCAGAAGGTCCCCCTTGTTGCCCACGATGATGACGGGGGCTTTGGAGTCGGGGTGGACCTTGCGGATGTGCTGGTACAAGGGCCGGATGGACTGGTAGCTGTCATAGTCTGTGATGGAATAGACTAGCAGGAAGCCTTCCGCCCACTGCACGCATTTGGACAGGGAATCGGAGACCTTGGGGAGGCTATCTTGGATCTGAGAAGAGATCAAAATGAGATCCAGTCAAGGAAGCCCTCCCCGAGGCGAACCCAAAATGACATCAAAGTAACCCTTGAAGACATGCTTGCAAAAGAAATCGCTAGATATACTTTCCAGGTTCTCCCACGCTCCTGCAGAAGGAGGCTTTTGACACGGAAAGGGGCAAATTCTCAGGCAAATGCCATGCCTGCCTGGGTTGTTTTATTAGCTGTTATCAATGCATTATTTTTAAACCCCTGGCTTGACAGGCAGTCTCTGGTGAGCTGTGCCTGACTGAAGAATGTCCTCAGACCAGAATGGCTCAACTTTTAGGAAACTAACTCATGATAAACAAAACTTTGAAAGTCAGCCAAGATAAATATCTATTCGCCAAACCATAAAAATATTTTTAACATGCACTTCTTGAGAATGTTACAGAAACAAATTCCTTTCTCTGGATTCTTCCACAAGACCTTTCCTCCCTAGAAGGGAGTAGCAATTAGCAACTTATCAATCAAGTTACATTCCTGATCGCAATTCCTAACTTGAGGGGACAGCCAGTAACAGAAGCAACTCAGCAGTTCTTGCCCGAGAAGACCCTGTCCCACCAGAATCCTACCTACTTTGTTTTCTTTAATGTTTGTTTGTTTGTTTTTTAGAGACTGGGTCTCCCTCTTGCTCAGGCTGGTCTCTAGATCTCCTGAGCTCAAGCCATCCTCCCACCTGGGCCTCCCAGAGCGCTAGGATTACAGATGTGAGCCATGCCGCCCCCCTCCTGCCGCCTTCTTTTTTTTTTTTTTTTTCTTAATGGGTGCATGAAGTGCGCTCTGAAAGAAATGGTGAGACCCGCCTAAGCAGTAATGGCCCACTAGGGGAGCAAAGAGGAGTTAAGGTCGGGTGACTGACAGAGGAAGTGGCTTCTATCCACCTCCTCCCCCTTAGAGGGTTTCTAACCCCCCAACCACCGCCCCACCTGCGGACAGTCCCCTCCTACATGGAAATACATCGCAGCGCCTTCAGGCTTGCTCGGGCCCAGGTGCCCAGCGCGGGGCGCCCCGCGTGCTGGGTCCCCGGGGTGGCCGGGGCGGGTGAGCGGTTTCCTCCTGCAGTCCATACCTGGATGCCCCCGGGGGTGTCCTGGATCTGCAGGGATAACTGGTCCCCCTCCACATAGACCAGCCGTGAATACAGTTTGCCTGGAGAACGGAGAGTTTGCTTTGTAAATTCTCACCACGTCAGGAAAGGAAAAATTAAAACTGCAGGCACAAAAGCGGGGAGCGTGAAATTGTTCTAACCTGTGTTCGGTTCATAGTCGCCAATGAATCTCTTGGTCAGGAAGCGCACGATCATCGCTGAAAAGGCAACAGGAAAATCAAAGGAAGGAGTGGGACCAGGCGGTGACAGCGGGACCGCGCCGGGAACCCGCGGCTCTGCCCGCGCCCCAGGGCTCCGCGAAGCCGGCGCGGCGCGGGGGGCCTCCCGCACAGGTGCAGCCGGAGGGCCCCTCCCTCCTAGCCCCACTCTCCAACGGGCGCCACCCCCGGCCAGAGCCCGGCGTGATGCCCCGAGAAAGCAGCCAGGGACCAGGCCGGGACGGACGGGGGCCCCTCCGAGCGCGAGGACGCGGGGCGCCAGCCGTCTGTCCTCCGCCCCGCGCGTTCCCGCCGCACTCACCGCTCTTGCCCACGCGGCCGGCGCCCAGCACGGCCAGTTTGATGTCCTTGGGCAGGAGGCAGTCGGGGGAGGACTCGGGGATGGGCGCCAGCAGAAAGTGCCCGGACATGCTGAGCGGCCGCATGGAGCGCGCGGGCCTCGCCCGCACCCGGGGTCCGCTCGCGAGCAGACAGCGCGGGGACCAGGGGGCCGGGACGGCGAAGGCTGCCAGCGGGACTGTCCAGGCCAGCTGCTTTTAAAGGGCTCGGACAGCCGCGGGGACTGTGACGGCCTCCAGCTCCTCCTCTTCCCCGCCCCTTCCCGGGGCGGCGGGGAGGGGGCAGGCGGGAGCCGGGGGAGTGGAGGGGCTGTCTCCGCGGGCGTGCGCCCGCATCACGGCTTGACGCGCTTTGCTAGCAACCTGTGGCGGCTGCGGGGCCGGGACCTGGGCTGCCGCCACTGTCCCTAGAGCGCTCGGCGGCCCCTTGGGCAGGCCTAGCCCTGCTGTCGCCTGCGCCCCGCGGCAGCCCTTTGGGTCACTCGCACTGTCGTTGAACCGAGTTATGAACTGGTGGAGGAAAGGAAGAGGAAAAAGCGTAATCAGTTGTATGCTTTTGCAGAGGGACAGATTCCTGTCGAATGTTGCCCTTTTTATTATTTTCGAAAGGTGATGAGAGGCAACATTAATAATGAAGAAAGGAGGGAGGGAGCAAGAGCCCTGAATTAGTATCAGACGAGGTAACTGCAGTCACTGTGACCTGGCTAGGGATAAGTGAAGTCCCCTTGTGGCTCAGCACCCAAAGCAGCCCCTTCCCCACCCGCACCGGTGGAACTGAATGACTCTTTCCTGAACTCTCCGGGAGCTTTCTGCCGTCTGCAAGCTCTGGCTCCGGACTGACTCTCCAGCGTTAATACTGCCCTGTGTGCTTGAGTCATGCATTTGCTTCACTGCTCAAGATTTACTTCCAGGTTCGTGGTGGAGTTTAGGGTGGGGGTGGGGGAGTGGGTGGAAGAGGCTTTTCCTGCATGACGAACCACACAAAACTTAACGGCTTAGAACAGCAATCACTTATAGTTGCTCACATGTCTACAGGTCAGTGGCTGAGCTCTTTAGTGAATCTGCAGAGAGCATCCAGGTTCAGGTGGGTGGGAGGAGGATGGCTGCTCTGGGCAGCCTCCCTTAGTCAGGCAGTCACTGCCATGGGGGAGGGCAGTGACAGGGAATCATGTCTCATCATCCAGCAGGTGGGCCAGGGTTTGCTCCCAGGTGGCTGAGCAGAGTTCCACATGAATGAGTGGAAGTGGACAAGGCCTCTTGAGACCTGGGCTCCAGGGTGGAACCCATCAGTTTTGTTGCATTCTGTCGGCCAAAGCAAGTCGTGAGGCCAGCCCAAATTCAAGGGGTACAGAAAGGACATTCCACTCCTTTGTGGAAAGAGCAGCAAAGTCACATTTGAAAGGGCTAGGATGCAGAGTGGTAGAGGATGCTGTCCATGTTTGCAATTGACCACACTAACGAACCTGTCTCCATCCACTCAGTAGCCCAAGCCTAGGGGGCTGTCCTTGACTCTAGCCACTTCCTCTCTTCCACACTGGTTTAATCACCAAGTTCCATCACCTCACCTGCCTACGTTTCTTGGTATCCCCTCCTCTCTATCCCTACTGCTCTCCTCATTTCTCAAATGAAGAATCTTCAATTATCTTGTAGTAGACTAGAAAAGATGGTGACTCAGTGTACCTGTCTCTTCCTTGGGGAAGCTGTCTCCAATCACTGCCATCATCCCCAACACTCCCTTGCAGCTACTCACTCTCAGGGAACCCTTGGCAGCGCTGACCTCCACTGTCATTACTTTCTGGTGGAATATTTGTTTCATGTCTGTCTCCAGGAGGGCAGGCACTGTGGCTTGTGTCTCAGTACCCAGCACGTAGTGGTAGCTGGGATGGCAAGGCCCTTCACAAGTGTTTGCTCACCTGGCTGACTTTCTGAATGAATGAATGTATGAATGATATTTTCACTGTATGAACTGGAAAGGACAGGAGTTGTGTTCATGACCATTGTCCCAATGCCTTGGTTTTTTGTTTGTTTGTTTGTTTATGTATTTATTTATTTTGAGACAGAGTCTCACTTTGTTGCCCAGGCTAGAGTGAGTGCCGTCGCATCAGTTTAGCTTACAGCAACCTCAGACTCCTGGGCTCAAGCAATCCTCCTGCCTCAGCCTCCTGAGTAGCTGGGACTACAGGCACACACCACCATGCCCGGCTAATTTTTTCTATATATATTAGTTGGCCAATTAATTTCTTTCTATTTTTATAGTAGAGACAGGGTCTCACTCTTGCTCAGGCTGGTTTCGAACTCCTGACCTCGAGCAATCCGCCTGCCTCGGCCTCCCAGAGTGCTAGGATTACAGGCGTGAGCCACTGCACCCGGCCCCAATGCCTTGGTTTTGAGGGCAACCTGCTCTCAGGAGGAAGTGTCCCAGGAAACGTCCTGAGATGAACTGCCATATTTAAGCTGTACAAACTTGTGGCTGTTCACAAAACAATCTCCTTCCATGAACCTACAGTTTAACTGAAAAGACTTGAAGCAGGGCACCTTCCTCCCTGATGGAGGAAAAGGCATCACAAAGACAATGACTGCTTAGGGAACACGGGCCAGGGGGGCATGGTGCTGCTCCGTGACGGGCATCTGGGCTGTTGTCTCTCAGATTCTCTTGACTTTCCTGAATTCAAGATGGCCCTGCAGCATCAAGTCCTCGCCCAAGCAGGGAGGGAAGGAAGGACTCTCTTAATTTGTTTCTTATGAAATAAAACAGTTCTGACAAGAACTCGGCGGGCTTTCCCTTACATCACACTGGCCAGAGCAGTGAAGCTGGGAGAGGGATTATCCAGGAATCTAGCCCAGACGACGGGGATTGCCAAGACTAGCTGAGACAACTATGGTTCCTCCCCAAGCTGAATACATCCATTGCTACACCCCCATTCAAAATCAAGAACTAGGCCAGGCACAGTGGTTTACGCCTGTAATCCTAGCTGTTTGGGAGGCTGAGGAAAGCTGACCTTTTGAGCTCAGGAGCTCAAGACCAGCCTGAGCAAGCATGAGACCCTGTCTCTACTAAAAATAGAAAGAAATTGGTTGGACAACTAAAAACATATAGAAAAAATTAGCCAGGCATGGTGGCGCACGCCTGTAGTCCCAGCTACTCAGGAGACTGAGGCAGGAGGATCGCTTAAGCCCAGGAGTTTGAGGTTGCTATGAGCTAGGCTCATAGCATGGGCTGGAGTACACCACTGTACTCTGGGCTAGAGTACACCACTGGCTAGAGTACAGTGGTGTACTCCAGCCCAGGCTCATAGCATGGGCTGGAGTACACCACTGTACTCTAGCCCAGGCAACAGAGAGAGACTCTGTTTCAAAAAAAAAAAAAAATCGAGAACTAGAATAGAGAATGACTGTTGGGCAGCAGCCAATGAGACCTGCCATAAACCTTCTTTGCTTTCCTAGAGTTAAAATGCAGCACTTTCAAGGGAGAAGAAAGCCCTTTCTTGGTTGAATCTTGAGTGTCTCTGTCTCTCCTCACCTCATTCCCTGTTTTACATTCCCTGTCTGCAATAAGACCATTTTAGTTGAAGGTCACCTAATAAGGAAGATTTTGAAGACTGTTCTCTGCCCAGTGATATTTATGTTCCATTTTGCATTTACATTGCACCTTTGCTCAGAAGAACTCAAAAAAATGTTATTCTATTCTCCTTGGAAAGGCTCTTTGCATGTACGAATACACAAGATAATCCGTGACCTTCTAGTGAAGACAATAAGCTACTGAATTGTAGAATTATAAATAGCCTTGGCTAAATTGTTGCTGCTTGCGTTCTGCTATCTCACTTTAGATTTCTTTGTGTCCAGAGTTATGTAAACTGTGGTGCAACCAATATTAACACAGGCATGCTGAAGAGGTTTCAAAGAGATAATAGAAATGCGTAGGCATAGATACAGATACACAAATCCGTGGGTGTTTAGAATGAGTGTGAAGGGCAGAATTTGGTAATATGCAAATAATGCCAGACTTGGGAAGTTATTAACTCTTTGCCAGCCAAATAAAAGCTTAAATGTTAGCCCTCAGGCAAAATGTTGCTAAGGGCCCCCCTCTTGTTCACGAACACTTCTCCCATCCATAGCACAGTGCCAGCCAGCTTTCCTCTATATGCTAGGTCCTGGAGCATGGAGTTACTGCCTTGGAGCCACAGTCTTTTAGGTGCTCTCCAAAGAACAGGAGTCATGCCTCTGCCCTCTACCCGCTCCCCACATGATTCCAGCTCAACAGGCGGAATTACTGAAAGTCTACTCTCTGCACCGCTCTGTGATGGTGCTGGCGCAGAACACAAAGAACAGCAGACACTTTCTGGGGGACGGCAAAGTATGGACACTTCTGCCTGCCTTCATGAACGTCCCTGTATTGGGGAAATTAATCAAATTACTGTTGCGTTTACCAACAAGTTCTCAAATAGTATCTTAATCCTCACTTAATGTTAATTCTTAATTAATCCTGTGGAACAGGTAAAGAAAATCTTCTAAATTAAAGTTCAGACAAGTCGAGTAACTTACCTAAAGTCATAGAGCCATTTAATGGCGAAGCCCCCAAGCTTTCTGATTTCAAATCTTGGCACCTTCCAACGGTGTGGAGGGCAGGATAAAGACTGATATGGCAGGTCGGGTGCGGTGGCTCACGCCTGTAATCCTAGCACTATGGGAGGCCGAGGTGGGCGGATCGCTCGAGGTCAGGAGTTTGAAACCAGCCTGAGCAAGAGCAAGACCCTGTCTCTACTATAAATAAAAAGAAATTAATTGGCCAACTAATATATACAGAAAAAATCAGCCGGGCATGGTGCCACATGCCTGTAGTCCCAGCTACTTGGGAGGCTGAGGCAGGAGGATTGCTTGAGCTCAGGAGTTTGAGGTTGCTGTGAGCTAGGCTGACACCACGGCACTCACTCTAGCCTGGGCAGCAAAGTAAGACTCTGTCTCCAAAAAAAAAAAAAAAAAAAAAAAGACTGATGTGGTCAGTAAGTGGGAGGCCAGGGCAGGCCAGGGTGCAAGCGCCAACAGAGCTGCCACAGGGAGAGTTAGCTCTAACTGGGTGTCAGGGAAAGCTGCAGGGAGCAACGAGCTGGTGTGCAAGCTTGAGTAACATGTGATAGGTGGAGACCAGGGGAGGGTGAAGGCAAGTCAAGGTGAGGGAACAGCATGTGCAAATTCATGAAGGTAAATGGCAAGTTTGGGGAACTGCCCCAAAAGGCTGGGGACCAGACTGTGGATGGCAATGAATGCCATGCTAAAAAAATGTACTGGGAGGCTATGGAAAGCTATTACCCTGTTCTTGGGGAGGATAGCTCCTTCTACAGTCTTTCTCCGTATCTGAGAGGCATTTGTTCCAGGACATGCTCAGGATACCAAAATCTAAGGATGCTCAAGTTCCTGATATAAAATGGTATAGTAGCTGCATATAACCTTTGCACATCCTCCCAAATGATTTATTTATTTATTTTAGAGACAGGGTCTTGCTCTGTCACCCAGGCTGGAGTGCAGTGTCACAATCATAGCTCACTGCAGCCTTGAACTCTGGGCTCAAGTGATCTTCCTGCCTCAGCCTCCTGAGTAACTGGGACTACAGGCATGCACCACCAAGCCCAGCTTTTTTTTTGTTTTCGTTTTTTGTAGAGACAGGGGATGATGGGTCTCACTCTCTGTTGGGAAAATATGATTGAGGAATTAATGAGATGTGGCTCATAAGACCATAATTTTATTGTATAACCCAATATTACTATATTAAAGATAAAATCAGGAGTTTGCAGGGTTATGCCCTGAAGGAATGTGTGAACTCAATGGTTCACTTATTAGAGGCTGCTATCATAGGAGAGCTCTCAGATCTCCAGTGGGAATGTTTTCCAGGAAGGCTTCTCGGTATTTCAACATCTGTGAGCTTCCCTGTGTCTTGAAAGACAAGACAAGGCAAATATGGCCTACAGGATGGGAGCTGGAGACAACGAGTGCACTTTGCCCAGAGATGCACTGCAGTGATTATAAACAACCTGTTTATTAGAGATGGGCTTCCTGCTCTCTCCTGTCTGTCTACCTTTAAGTCCGCCATAACTAATCGAAGAAATATTGAGTCACTGTACCTCTTTTGTTTTACCTTTTTTAAGTGACAACTACCTCTTTAGAAGTTAGCCCCTGAAAGATGTTGTACCTGTTTGTTCACCTGGATAGATTAGAAGCCCCTTGAGAGGACTTTCAACCCTAACCCACTACCTGTATCCCTTATCAACTGCATTCCCTGATATGCAAATATGTTACCTTGACAACTGGTAATTGATGTCTGTGATTATAAAAACCTGTATGAATATAACCATCTTGCTGCGGGTTATGGAGATACGCCAGTCCCCTAGGAACTTCCCACTGTATTATATCTGATCTTTATGTGTATATAAAACTATAAACTATACCTTAGTCTCTGTGTATTCTTTTATTTCTCTCCGTTGCCTATCAATTCCTTATCCTTTGTGGCGACTCCTATCTTAGGGACCTGGCTCCATGGGGAGAAGTAGCTGATCTCCTCGCAGGCCTGCCTCAAATACTACTTGCCCCCCAACTCTCTTGCCCAGGATGTTCTCAAACTCCTGGCCTCAAGCAATTCTGCCTCAGCTTCCCAAAGTGCTAGGATTACAGGCCTGAGCCACTGCACCAGGCCCTCCAGAATATTTTAAATCATCTCTAGATTATTTATAATACCTAATATAATGTAAATGCTATGCAAATAGTTGTTATACTGTTAGGGAATAATGACAAGAATCAAAGTCTGTCCATGTTCAGTACAGACACAGTTTTTTTTTTCCCCTCAAGTATTTTTGATCTGCTGTTGGTTGAATCCACGAGGCAGAACCCACAGATACAGAGAGCTGACTGTACAGGCAACAGCATCAGTGCTAGAAGCTAACAAAGAATAGGATATGCTCTCTGCTCTCAAGAATCTTAAAACTGTTTACTTACTCATCTCCCATGAGCAATTAATTTAATCTAAACCTCTCTTCCTTCTCTGGTGGAACAAAAAAAAAAATCCAAATTGCATGTTCACTTGAGCTAAGTTATCATCTCATTTTACAGAGACAGTAAAGAGTACCCCATTTCACTTCTTTTCCAATCCAAATGATGTCCATAAATTCCAGTTTTGCTGGAGATATATGAGCACATTTTCTCTGTGCCTCTTATGTTAGTTAGTGGTTTTGTAAGATGGCCTGAGAGTGGCCCTCACCACACACTTTTGCTGTTTGAAGAAGATCCCAGTGCAGAACCACGGCTGCTTCTTCACTGCTCCACGCACATGTCCCACCTCAGCAATGACAGCTGCAGATGCTGCCTCACTGTTATTATTCATAGCCTAGCCGCTTGTCTAGCAGATCTGTGGAGGTTGTTTGCATGAACAATACCAAATTTTTTTCCCCTTTAAGTGGGGCTGGGGATGAAGGAATATGCTATAAACATTTATATTCCAAGTAATTCAAACCCAGTTTCAAATTATTTCTCTTGTGCTTAAAAAAAAGAATAAGATAAACCTACCTTGTTTATATCTTAGCAATTTTTATTGCTTAATTTTAGCAGTCATTTATATTATACTTTAGCATTGTTTTCCATCCCAGTGCAGAGAAAATGCTAAACACTAGTGGGAATATGGAAAAGATACAAACCTATGAACTTGAGTGCTTTGTTTTTGCCACAATATTCAAAGGGAAACTTCAAAAAAGGAGTGTGATATATTTTATACTACCCTTGAGAGTGATTTCAACTGAACAATAACAGAAGGCCTTAGAAGATACCTGGCTAGATCAGAAAAGATAGAGTTCAAAGCTCAAGAAGCCACACAGCCTTATTTACAATCATAGTCCTTATTAACTTAAAAACAAGGTGAAAAGTTTTATAGGTAGAATATTTTTCTTCATGTTCACTGACAAGTGTAAGAGAATTGGATGGTAAGGGGTTCATTTATAAATTCACAGTCTGTTGCTCATTATTTAAAAGGACCTGCATTTCAATGTAGACACATTTCATCAAAACACAAAAATATTTCTGAAAGCTCAGAGGTTTCAACTTAATTCATCTCCCCACTTATAAAACTTTCTGCTCTGCAGGACATCCAGATGGAGCTGCCCAAGAGGGAGATGGGAATACAGACCTGGAACTTCAGAGAATGCGAGCTCTGCAAGTTAAGGCTCAAGAATTATCAGAGAAGTCTAAAAATGTATAATAGATCTGTGGTTCTCACACTTGAACATGCATCTTAATCACCAAGAGGGCTTGTTAAATACAGGGTGCCAGGCCCCACCTCAAGAATTTCAGATTCAGTAGGTCTGAATTTTTTGTATTTTTCTTTTCTGGGGGGAGGGTCTGCATTTTTAACAAGACCCTAGATGCTGTTGACGTTGCCCACTGGGAGACCACGCTTTGAAAACCCCTGGCTTAGCTAACCCAGGAAGAACTTACAGAGAAGGAAAAGATTGACAAACATAGAGCATCAGTGAGGAGCTAGAACGGGCAGAAGGGCGAGGGGAGTGGGGTCACATATGTAGAAGAACCTGAGTAAAGTATGATGGCAGAAGCCTCTGGAAGAGAAAAAAAATTGTTGGCTCTGTTAAATATTACAGAGATAAAATTAAATTGGGAAAATGACTCTACATTTGTTAATTAGCAAGTTTTTGGTAACCTTTAAGAATACAGTCTCATCAGAGTTGTGGAGGCGGAAGCCAAATTTGCAGTAGGCGACCAGGAAATTTAGCTATGAAAGGAAAGAGGAAAGCAGAGGAAATCAACCAAGACTGCTTGGTTGATTTGCTGGTTCTCACAATCTGTAGGCTTAAGTCAAGGAATAGCAAGTGGAAAGAGTCAAGCATACAAGGGAGGCAGGGTATGGTCAGTGGAACGAGAGCCCTGTCAATACAAGCTCTCTCCCTTCCAATATCTTATTTTGCCTTGTTTCATGCAGGTATCCGGGCCTACTGCTCCTCCCACATTGTCACCTCCTTAAGGAATAGGGCTTTATTGTGTTTGTCTCCTTTCCCCTCCTTCCCCAGTAGAGTAGGCACCAGTAAATATTCCCTTACCTAAATAAGGGAGAGCTATAGATACAAGTTGATGAAAACTCGGACCACCCACTCAACAAAATAAAACATACTGGGTAGTGATAAGTACTATAAAGAATAATAGATATAAAATGAAGGAAGTTTGTTATTTTTATAGGATGTTAAGGGGCACTCTTGATAAAATTTAAGCAGAGGCTAAAAAGAGAAAGAGGACAAGAGCAAACCATGGGGATCTATGAAGGGAAAACATTCCAGACAGAGGAAACATCAAGCACAAAAGCTCAGAGGCAAGAATGTACTTGGCATATTAAAGGCACAGCAAGGAGGCTAGAATAATGGACCTGACTTTGGGGCTGGAAGTGGTACAAGATTAGGTCACGAAGGTAGTCACAGTAGCCAGGGTAATTGTCAGGATATAAATGGTATTCAAAGCTGGGAGGCTAAATAGCATCTGGACTATAAAGGCACTTCAGTATTTGGAGGTCAGAAAGACAGTGAGATCCAGCAAAGACTGCAGAGGAGCTGAAGGAAACCAGAAAGTGTTCCAGAAGCTAACTGAAGTCAAACCCAATAATAAAGAAATGTAACATTTTCTCCCACCAAATTAGCAAAGACTAAATTATAATAATAATCAATGCTGATGACAATCCTATAAGCATTTCCATTCACTGGAGATTAGGATGCAAACTGGCAGAACTCTTCAGGAAATTAATTTATCAAAATGAATCAAGAATTTGGAAAACACATTTTTTAATCCTGTGTTGTGCTTGTGAGAAAACCTATCTTTAAAGATTAATCTGTGCTCACTTTAGCAGCACATATACTAAAATTGGAATGATAGATTAACATGGCCCCTACACAAAGATGACATGTAAATTCATGAAAAAATCCATTAAAAAAAGATTAATCTAAAATACCAAAAAATGTTATGCACATAGTATTCTCATCTTTTAGAAAATTGCTATGCTATGTATCAAATGGAGTTTTCATTTCCTGAATATCTATTTGTCACCCTTCCTTTTCTCAATGTCCAACTTTACCAGCCCTCCTGAATTGAGGCATATTATACCACCATTTTCTCTCTGACAAGTAAAATTATACTTTATTTTACCTGGTCATGGTAAAACATGAAATCATAGACCCTAAGTGCACAGAGGACCTCTACAAATCATGTGTTCCAATCCCCTTTACTCATGTAGGTGATCATTTTACAAAAGGTGAGGGTAACACAACTTGTTGGAGAATGAACAAAGGAAATGTTTGAGGTCAACTGATCTTTCCACATCACATGGGAGACTTAACAATCCCAATTACTCATGAGCAAAATGGTCACTAGCCCTTAAAATTCAAACACTACAGTTATAAAGTCCAAGGGAAAATAAGATTAAACATTTAGAAAAGTCTATTCATCTTTTTAAAAAAAAGCAGTGTTTTTCTCATTAATCCTTTCATTAATTTAAAAAGCATTTATTGAATGCTTACCATGTACCAGGCACCATGAGTGCAAAGTTTAATAAGACAGTTCCTAAACTCCGGTGTAGTGGGGAAGACAGAAGTTTAAAAAAATATAAACACTGTCAAGCAAATACAGTTGGAGGAAAATAAAAAAAGCAGCAAATACAGGCTGGGCGCAGTGGCTCATGCCTGTAATCCTAGCACTCTGGGAGGCCAAGGCAGACGATCACTCAAAGTCAAGAGTTCAAAACCAGGCTGAGCAAAAGCGAGACCCTGTCTCTGCTAAAAATAGAAATGTATTGGCCAACTGAAAAATATATAGAAAAAATTAGCCGAGCATGGTGGTGCTTGCCTGTAGTCCCAGCTACTTGGGAGGCTGAGGCAGAAGGATCACTTGAGCCTAGGACTTTGAGGTTGCTGTGAGCTAGGCTGACGCCATGGCACTCTAGCCCAGGCAACAGAGTGAGACTCTGTCTCAAAAAAAAAAGAAGCAAATACATCTGTTATGGAAACAAAGATTTGGAAGGTTTTATTCAATCAACTCAAAACAGAAGTAATCTCTCTGCTCTCTGATTCCAAGCACTTCCTTCATTCCTCTTAAAATACTTACAACAGGGAAAGTATTGCCTATACACAGTTAAGGTAAGTGTTGAAGGACAAATAAGGATTTCACCAATCGAACAAAGCGAAGTGTAGGTATTTAAGGCAAAGGGACTAGAAAAAACAATTTTTTCTAATAGCTAAAGCATAAAGTAGGAAAACATTAACAGGAAGTGAAAAAGGAAAACAGTTTAGCAGGAACCAGATTACAAAAGTTCACATATGTGATGGTAACACAGGTGTTTGTACTGGTCCAAACTCATCAGATCGTACACATTACATATTAATCATACCTCAACAAAGCTGTTAATAGCATGGTTTTCCAGACGTTGCCTGGCACCACCACCCACCCATCACCACATGCAGTAACATTAGAGTCTTTAGGTCTCCATAACGGAGAGTCAAACAGCACCATCATTAAAAGAACTCTTTGGCATGAGAGCATCATGGGTTCAAGTCCCAGCTCTGCCACTTTCTGGCACAGTGAACACGGACTAGTTATTTTTCCTTCTTGAGTCTTTTATCTTACTCATAAAACATGGTAGTCCCCATGTCTCAATGTTGTCATGATAAAATAGACCAGTCAAAACATATTAGGACTATAATTACCAATCGATTAACAGGGCTCACCTTTTTAAAGTATGACCTCTCAATTCTATAAAGTTAGGGAAAGAATACACCATCTCCTCCCCACCAGCCTCCTAAGAAAGATTGGGTCACATACCCTTAAAAACTAACAGGAGTTTTAAGCTAGATAGGGAGCAATGACTTAATTCTGAACTTCCAAAGTACTCTTGACTGGCAGTTGTAGAGAAAACTTGCCACATTCTCAATTAGTAGATTATGAAATAAAAGGCTGTAGTTACTGAATACTCACTGTATGACACTAGTGCTTTACAAGTGTTCCCATCTAATCCTCATAATCTCCCTTTAATGGGGGCACTTTTATTACCCTTTTAGGGTAAAACTGAATCACATGGGCTAGGCAATTAGCAATATAGTAACAGAATGAGTAAATGTGGAACCTGGAAGCTGCTATAATAAAGGGAGAAATTAAAGTGAGATTAAAGGAACAGAGAGGTACAAGGGATGGATGTGAAAGACATTCAGGATAAAAAACACAATTTAAAAATATGTGAAGGAATATGTTAACAGTTTAAGATGACTTCAACTGGGCATATTTTTGTGCCACAAACTTCAAAAGGAAAACACAGAACAATAGTAGCTGATGCAATAGTATTGCTTTTGGTGGTGGTAGTGAGAAATGGAGGATAAACTTCCCACTGACCAATATGATCATGTGTTTAAATGCAACCCTCTGCTACTACAATGTGAATCCTCAGGGGCAGTTAGTAACTACCACTGATTGTCAGGTGTTCAATGAGATCCAAATTCAGGTTTGCTGGACTCCTAAGCAGTACCTGTTACTCACCTCACTTTATTAGAGAAAGCTCAAGGCTACCTACCAACAGAGGCTCTTTTCACCTTTCAGGGGTGGGGAACCTGCAGCCTCAGGGAAACATGTGGCCTTTTGACTGAATCCAAATTTTACAGAACAAATCCCTTTATTAGATTTGTTCTGGGAAGTTTGGATCAGGTTGAGGGGCTGCAGGTTCCCCACTAATGCCTGTTAGAGGAAGATCAGTGAGGACACTGGCTCAAGGAATGAGGTTAGGGTTATAATGGTTTTCAAAAAGGGACAAAAAGCACACTTAAGTAAATCAAGGTTTCCATTTCAAGTAAACTTAATGCTAGGCTTTGATCACGTCCCCTCCAAAAGTCATGGTTAAACTTAATCCCCATTGTGGGAGTATTAAGAGCTAGAACTTCTGGGGAACTGAAGGCCAAACCCTCATGGATTAGTGCCTTATAAAACAGCTGGAGCGAACTAGCAGAGGCCCCTCCCGCCTGAGGGAAAAGGAATGAATGCTCACATTGGATAGGAGGATGTAGTAACTAGGAACCACTTTCAAAGCACAAACCAGACCCTCATCAGATGCCAAACCTACCAGTCCCTTGCCTCCAGAAATATGAGAAATAAATTTCTATTGTTTACCCAGGTCTGTGGCAATTTGTCATAGCAGGATAAATGGCCTATGACAAATGCCATCACACTACTGTTTTCTGAGCCCCGTTTCATGAATGCCCAAAGCAATTCTAAACTGGTATGTAATTCAGAGAATAGGGTGCTCTAAACAATCCACTTTTAATTATAGGCTTCAAAGGCAAACTCCAGATCCTTAAACCCTAGCTATTCAAATTATGATACAATTATGAGAACCAACTTTCTTCAAGCTTACCTGTAATGCAATAGATAACCTTTCCACTTATTTTGTTGCACAATAAGCCACCTCAGGCCAGACGCGGTGGCTCACGCCTGTAATCCTAGCACTCTGGGAGGCCAACTTGGGTGGATCCTTTGAGCTCAGGAGTTTGAGACCAGCCTGAGCAAGAGACCCTGTCTCTACTAAAAATAATTAGCTGGACAACTAAAAATAAAAAAGATTAAAACAAAAAAGCCACCTCAAAATTTCAACAAGGTGCACACTAAATTTGCACAATAAAGACATTACACAATCAATAAATTAGTACACAATTAAAATTTGCTTTAAATATTTCTTTGGGGAAGGGGCCACCACACTGCAACACAATGAAGAGAAACACTCTTAGAGTCCAGCGGCTTTTATTAGGTTTGTCTCCTATACCATGCATTCATAGGGAATAGATTCTGGCAGCAGCTCAAGGTCCTTTCTTTGCTTCTCACAGGTATGCTATGCCTATTAACACCATGATTTCATAGGGAACAGGTCCTAGCACCTCAGGCTCCTTTCTGTCACTTCTCGCAAAGTGTGAAACACCTATTATGCCATGAATTCATAGGGAATAGGTTCTAGCAGCTCGGGCTCCTTTCCATTGGTTCTCACAAAGTGTGCTTCTCTGGGTGGAGCAGGCTATTAAAGAAAAAAGAAAAAAGGGAATAAACTAATTATGTAAAGTATTAAAATTCAACTTTAAATTGCTCTCAGACCAATGAAATTACACTCAATCCTTAAACTTCATACAAGGGGAAATATCAGGGACCAACAGTTTCAGGGCTTGGGTGTAGTGGCTCACAACTGTAATCCTAGCACTCGTGAGGCCAAGGCAGGAGGACTACTCGAGCTCTCAAGTTCGAGACTAGCCTGAGCAAGAGAGAGATCCCTGTTTCTACTAGAAAGAAAAGGAAGAAAGAAAAAAAAAAACCCAGCCAGGCATTGTGGTGCATTGAGCCTACAAGGTCCAGCTACCAGGGAGGCTGAGGCAGGATGCTGTGGAGCCCACGAGTCAGAGGTTGCAGCGACAACAGCACCACTGCACTCTACCCAGGACAGGGACTGAGACCATCTCAAGAAAAACAAACCAGGCAACTGAGCACCCCTCCTCACAACCCCCTACCTCTTCATAAAAAAAAAAAGTTAAATTAAGAAATCATCAGGTCAAGTTCTCACCTGTCGCTTCAGTTGAACCCAGGTACCTTTCTCTTTGGCTTCCTTCTTTTTCTGATCATTTTCCTTCACACGCTTCAGGAAGCTATCTCGGCTCTTAGAGTGCTTAATGTGCTCAATACGTACATTAATCCTCTTGGCAAGAATCTTGCCCCTGGGGAGAACAGAAATTCTTTTAAGTGCTTCATAAAAAAATATAACAAAAATGCAAAAAAACTGTTTTGGCAGTATCACTTACTAAATAAATCATGAGCCTTTTACCCAGATACAATAAATCAACAAGGTGGCAGCCTGAGTACTTAATTCACGATCAATTATTAATCTTACTGGAAGAGTCTTTGAGAACATTCCTACTTTTAACCTCTGTTCTGATGAGATACCCCCCTTTTTGAGACAGAGTCTCACTTTGTTGCCCAGATTAGAGTGAGTGCTGTGGCGTCAGCCTAGCTCACAGCAACCTCAAACTCCTGAGCTCAAGCAATCCTACTGCCTCAGCCTCCCGAGTACCTTGGACTACAGGCATGCACCACCATGCCCGGCTAATTTTTTCTATATGTATTAGTCAGCCAATTAATTTCTTTCTATTATTTATAGTAGAGACAGGGTCTTGCTCTTGCTCAGGCTGGTTTCGAACTCCTGGCCTCGAGCAATCCACACACGTTGGCCACCCAGAATGCTAGGATTACAGGCTTGAGCCACCGCACCCGGCCTGAGGTGATACCCTTTGAAATAACAGTAATTTAACCAAAACCAGATCACTAATAAAATTTAAAGATTACATTTTTTATATGAAAACTGCTTAATATCATATTGTCTAAGACGTTGCAGTAAGTCTATTTCCATTTGTTTCCTTTGACAGGATACAAGACAAACACCAGTTTGCCTGAGTTTTAAAAGGATATTTCCTTTGCCCCACTTGAATGACCAATAAAGACATAAGTCCAATTGGCAAAGTGAAAAGGGGGTACAAGGGAATACCAACTAGCCACAAGAACTACAACATTACTTACTTAACTTGTTTATTTACAACAATTCCAACAGCATGCTGGGTAACATTGTAGACTCTTCCAGTTTTGCCATGGTAACATTTGTGGGGCATGCCTTTTTGAACAGTACCCATTCCCTGTTAAGGAGACAAATGTTATATTAGCATTTCCCCTTCATTTTAAACTCTTTTATTAAACTAAGACATTCTAAGATTTCTTTTAAATGGCAACTCAAGAGCTTTCAGAGCCGGTGAAATGTGTTTTTCACTTTGCTTCGAGCAATCAAAAAGATAATCATCATAAAGCTCTCGAGTGCCAGGGCACACTGACTTCTATACTAGATTAAATCCAACTTCTCTAACTTCTGTAGTGTTATTTTCCCAATGTTATAATTTACCTTGATGTCTACAATGTCACCTTTCTTGTAGATTCGCATGTATGTGGCCAAAGGAACAACTCCTGCAAAATAAAAAAATTTGGTTTAGTCAGTATCGACATCTAGAGCAAAAGAAATGCAACGAGCTTTCAACACATGCACTGCCCTTGACAGTTACGTACATTTTAAAATCTTGTTAATGGACAATTTCTTCTGAAAGCAAAATCAGTCTACTGAATCACACATCTCTATCCAAAGTTTAATCCTGCATTGATATTTAAAATTACAAAACTATCATCTTAAATTTCTGCTTGATGTACTAATAAAACACACATGTGCCATGCTTGCTCTCAAGGAGAGTAGACCTACTTACCATGTTTTCTAAAAGGCCTAGAGAACATGTATCGGGTGCCTCTCCTCTTTCCCTTTGTGTTCGTCATTTTGGCGAATTACTGAAACCATAAAGTTTGACAGTCAAATACGATTGAAAATTGCCATTTGCTCCTTTAAACAGAAAACCAGTTATTTTAAATGTTTGCATTTCAGTAGCAATGTGAGAATTAGGGAACAATCTAAAAAGCTGAATCACCAATTATTTCTTTTAAAAGGCAAAAAGTCCATCATTTTAGCAAGTAAGCTCACGGCCCAAACTGCCAAAGTTCTTTTGGATATAAGAATCCAAACCACCATAATTGTCCTATTAGGACATAAAAAACACAACAGGACTTCTACCACACGGTATCTATAAAATCCAGTCTAGTATGCCAAGGGCACTGGGATTACCAACTAGATGAAAATTTACTGGAGAACAGAATAAAACTCAGTCTTACATTTTTATGTGGTATAATAAATACTTTTTCTTATCAGCCAAATTTTCCGATAGTGGGCTGGGCGCTGTGGCTCACGTCGGTAATCCTAGCACTCTGGGAGGCCGAGGTGGGCGGACCACTCAAGGTCAGGAGTTCAAAACCAGCCTGAGCAAGAGCGAGACCCTGTCTCTACCAAAAATATAAGGAAATTAATTGGTCAACTAAAAATATATAGAAAAAATTTAGCCGGGCATGATGGCGCATGGTCCCAGCTACTCGGGAGGCAGAAGGATCACTTGAGTCCAGGACTTTTGAGGTTGCTGTGAGCTAGGCTGACGCCATGGCACTCTAGCCCGGGCAACAGAGTGAGACTGTCTCAAAAAAAAGATGAAAAATAATTTTTAAAAATAAAAATAAAACCCCAAAAATTTCTGATAGTGAGTCATCTATTTAAATGTCAAAAATCTCTCAACTCGTTTCATACGTATTTACTAGGAGATGTATATAGAAGGAGGGAAACCCAGGCTTTATAATCATTGACCTAAGTGACATACTTGCTGGGAGACCCACATTTAAGCTCTCATCTTCATCTGTAAAATGGAGTCATTAATGCCTACAAAGAATTTAGCAATTCTTGGCACATGTAAAGTGCTCAATAGTAACTAGGAGCTAATTATCAGATAAAAGTCCACCTATAGGCACTTAGTACTGAACACTTCTGTGCTTCCCAAAAGGTCTAAACAATTATTTTTATTGCTCTCTGGTAATCCAAGGGCAAAAGTGCCATTCCTGGCCATTAGTCCTTACAATCAAGGCAAAATATACCATTCAGGCCTAACTTGTTGAGCTTTCTAACATAAATTGCTTTCTTAATTAGTTTTAAAGAATGACTACCAAAGTACCTTATTCATAAAATTTGTGTGGCAATAAGACAGAAGAATGTTTAATTAGCCCACCAAAACCAAACTGGTGGGCTGGGCGCATTGCTCGAGGTCAGGAGTTCGAAACCACCCTGAGCGAGACCCCGTCTCTACTATAAATAGAAAGAAATTAATTGGCCAACTAATACATATAGAAAAAAATTAGCCGGGCCTGGTGGCGCATGCCTGTAGTCCCAGCCACTCGGGAGGCTGAGGCAAGAGGATCGCTTGAGCCCAGGAGTTTGAGGTTGCTGTGAGCTAGGCTGATGCCACGGCACTCACTCTAGCCTGGGCAACAAAGTGAGACTCTGTCTCAAAAAAAAAAAACCAACCAAACAAAAAAAACCAAACTGGTGTTACAAGGGACACATACTTTACTTCAAAAACACAACTAAGCAAATATTAAGTATCTGGTACCCTGTTCTAATCACCAAAGTTTCTGCATTTGTATTAAGCTCATAAACTTGTGTTAAGTTTGTAAACAAGGAGTGATGCTCTGCAGACTGAGTCACTTTGTGAAGTGGCAGACCAGTAATCTCCAGGCTCCTCCACTAGACCCATTTTCCTGAATTTAAAAAAAAAAAAACCAAAGAACCATTTTCCGTCTAGATCCCATACACGTAAAACTGAATACGGTTTTTCAAAACACTTCTTAATGTGGAAAAAAATGACACTTTAGAGTCTACAGCAGTACCAAAAATAATGCCAACTAGGATCCACTATGGGGTGCAACCTGCAGTTTGCTCAACTCCTGGTAACTGTCTGTTAATACTCAATCTAGACAGACAAGCAACTACATAGAAAAGTGTTCATTAAATAACTTATTTCCTGAACTTCTAAACCAGACACGCAGCTGTTGCCGAGTCCCTTTACTCAAGTAACACAGGCTGCCCCAGAATTCAAAAAACAATCACCTCCTCCTGGAAAACACTGGTGATGTAACCTTAAAAGTTTATTCTTTGTTCAATAGCCATCGGGGCCAAAACTAAAACCCGTTCCTACTCCCCCTCAGTCCCTACCGGACAACATCACAAGGTTAGGGGTAAAAAAGCCACAGTGAAAGGAGCTCCAAAGGCATCAGACCACGCGACACCACACAGCCTAACCGAGAGGCCCACGCACGACACCGGGGCTGAAGCCATGGGGACAGCAGACGAAAACGAACTCTTTTCCAAATTAACCCTAATCGCCTCACCCCCAGTGACTCGGCCTTGCCTTTCGGTCCCACGGCAGAGACGCGACACCGCAGTCCGGCCCTCGGGCCCCGGCCCCGGCCCCGGCCTGACCCAGCGCACGCTGTTCGCCGTCTGGCAGGACATGGTTCCACCCACCCACGCCAGCGGGCCCCAGACCGGCTAGACAGTCTCTCTGCGGCCCCCACGTACAACCTCAGCAGCCACAGGTTGCGGATCCAGGGTGCCGAACGCGGGAGCCACGCGCTGCTCCTACCTGGAAGATGGCGGCTCCGGCCGAAAGGAAGGAGGCGGGGCCGCAGCGCGCGCCTTACAAGGGCCTGCGGGCTGCCCGCGGCGCTGCCTGAAGGAAAGAGACTGGCGCCGCCCGCTGGAAAAAGACTCTTTTCTAGCGGGGAGGATTGTCCTGGAGAACAAGAAAAGTCTGTGAGGATATTTGTCCTTTCCTGAGTAAGTGCGGCAACCAGCCAACACAAGCTGACATTTGTGTCGTGTCAGACAGCCCGGAGAGGGGCCTTCAAGAGCGCCAGACAGGGCGCCGGCGTCCCGAGCGTGCCGACGTCCTTCCTTGCGCCACCGCTTACGCCGGAAGCGGGCGTGTGTCTGCGTCTCCCGACGGGAGACAGTCGCTTATCCTAAGGCCTCCGTGCTTTTTACAGTGCTGGTGTGTGTTTGCGGAAATGTTTGCGTGGGCACAAAAGTCACACTACAATGGAGTGAACGTCCTGTCTAGTTTGTATGTCTTTAAAAATTTGTTTCTTTTCCTTACGCGTCTAAACATACGTGCTGGTTAGGTGCGCAAATGTTAAAACTACTTTGGAAAGCAAGGTCGCGAAATCTGGTAAAACTGAAGATTTTCTGACTACGAAACCCCAGCATTCCGCTCTTAAGTGTGTCTCCTGTAGAAACTCTGCTGTGGGGGCAAGGATGTACATAATAGCACTGTGGGTAGAAGGAAAAAATTAGAAACGTACGTCGATAAGGTACTAGATAACATTGTTGGGTGTTAGTAGGACGGAGTATCATCTGCCAGTAAAACAAGCCTGAACTAAGGAATACGATGGGACAAAAAGGGAAAGATGTAGAAAAAAATAGTATGACAATACATATACGTACAATTAAAGCATGTAAAACAATGCTATGTATTGCTTAGGTATCTATGTGTAGTTAAAGTAGTCAAGGGAATGAAAATCAAATTTAGAAAAGTGGTCATGTCTGGTAAGGAAGGGACATTTAGACATTAACTGGATTGACCATTACGCTGGGTGTTGATTATATAGGTGGCCATTGTTTTATTCACTACATCTTTTAAAATAGGTACTTTCTTAATAAATTTTAGCTTTTAAGGTTGTTTTAGGTTTATTTTTATTTTATTTATTTAGAGACAGAGTCTGGCTGTGTTGCCCGGGCTAGAGTGCCATGGCGTCAGCCTAGCTCACAGCAACTTCAAACTCCTGGGCTCAAGCGATCCTTCTGCCGCAGCCTCCTGAGTAGCTGGGACTACAGGCATGTGCCACCATGACCAGCTAATTTTTTCTATATATTTTTAGTTGTCCAGCTAATTTCTTTCTATTTTTAGTAGAGACGGGGGTCTCACTCTTGTGCAAGCTGGTCTTGAACTCTTGATCTTGAGCGAGCCTCCTGCCTCAGCCTCACAGAGTGCTAGGATTACAGGCGTGAGCCACCATGCCCAGCCTAGATTTATTTTTAAAGTTGAGAGAATATTCCAGAAAATTTCTATGTACTCAGTATCCAGTTTCCTCTATTATTAATGTTAACATCAACATCTTAACAGTATGGTAAATTTGTTGAAATTAATGAACCGATATTGTACAGTATTATCAACTAAAGTCCATATTTTATTTAGATTTCCTTAGCTTTTACCTAATAATATCTTTTTTCTGTTTCAGGATTCCATTCAGGATATCATGTTACACTTAGTTATTATGTTGCCACATGTGCCTCTTGGCTGTGGCAATTTCTCTTAATTTCTTTATTTTTGATGACTTTGACAGTTTTAAGGAGTACTGGTCAGACATTTTGTAGGGAACCCTAATATTGGAATTTGACGTTTTTCTCGTGACTATTATTTTTAGAATGCGTTTTTTAAAAATCAGCTAAGTGGTATAAAAACCTTATCTGATTGAATATAAATGTTGCCCCATTGTTTTTGAAATTTTCATCACTTACTCTCCTGATACATTGGGAGCTTGAAATTTCTAAGAACTACATCAGTTCCAAATTTTTTAATTTATACATTCCGTGACCCCAGTCTTCAGCCCGTAAGTCACTTGCTCCATAACTTGAAGAGGAATAGGATTCTGCCTTCATTCCTTCATTACACTGACTCCTCCAGCTTCACCGTAACCATTAGCCCCATTTAGCTTCTATATTCATCTTTATTCAACTTAATTTTCTGTTTTTCATCATTACAATTACTCCCTTTCTACTATCTCAAGTCACTTTTTTTTTTCATATCCCTCCCTTAGCACATACACAACCTTGGATAAATGTGACCATCCATTGTCTCCGTGACAGCACCTCTGGTTGAGCATTGTTGAAGAAAATCTTGTGAACAGACCAACTGGTGTGACTGCACATCACGAACTGTTCATCCTGGGGCTATACTTTTTGCACTCAGACATGTTTTCTTCAATCTATAGTGTGTTTTGTAAGTTAAGATATATTACATTTTTTAAAAAATTCAAAATTTCTGGCTTCTCTTGAAAAATTAGGAGATCTGGCAACACAGGGCTATCAGTGTTTTTTTAAGAGACAGGATCTTGCTCTGTCACCAAAGCTAGAGTGCAGTGGCCTGATCATAGCTCACTATATACCTCAAACTCCTGGGCTCAAGCCTCCCAGGTAGTTAGGATTAGAGGCACCCAGCTAATTTCTTTTCTTTTTTTTTAGATATGGGGTCTTGCTGTGTTGCCCAGGCTGGTTTAGAACTCCTGGCCTCAGGCAATCCTTCATTCTCAAAGTGCTGGGATTACAGGTGTGAGCTACTACGCTGACAGTCTTGAGGGCAATCCAGTGCCTGCTTCAGTCATTTACCTGCCTGGCCCCTGTAGGCATTTGAGTTTCTAATCCCTGCCGTACATTCATGATCAGTCATTCTTAAATGGGTACCCAGTACAGTTAGACTCTTGAACAACATAGGTTTGAACTGTGTGGGTCTGTTTAACTTACATGCAGAGGGAAAATACAGTATTTGGGGGATGCGAGACTATACTATGGAGAAGGGCTGACTTTTCATATGTCAGGTTCCACTGAGCCCACTGCAGGTCTTGAATATGCAAAGATTTTGGTATATATGGGGGTGGGAAGCTAGAACCCATCTCCCATGTATGTCAAGGGATGACTCCAGTGTTTAGCGTCCTCACCTGGTTCAAGAGTGAGTGTGCTTAACTTGCTCTGTTTAAAGGTTATTTCTCATCACTCCTTTGATTGTCAGATCTCCATCCCTTCTCCCTGCCTTTTAGCTGATGACTGACTGCCTTTAGTTTTTCAGTACAAACATGCTCTGGTCTTTCCACCCAAAACCCAGAGCTCTCCCCTTTCTGGCTGTGCTTGGCCTCATATTCCCTTACAGTTACTGCCCCATATTTTCATTTTCCCTCTGTCATACTAAGAGTCATATGAAATTACTGCTTTTGCACATCAAAAACTGCCAGGTTTCAGCAGTATCATACAGTTTAATTAAATATATGAACACTGTCATCTTTTGCTCATCTCTCATTCTGTTTTCAGTATAATCTGATTTCTTTTCCAGTCACATCACTATCTTTTCCAGTCACACCATTAAAACTGCTTTTATCAAGACATGAATTGCTTTCATGTTGCCAAAACTAAAAGGCATTTCCTATTGTCTTTCTTGATCTCTCAGAAATATTGGGTTGGGTTGGCTACTTCCTCCTCCTTGAAACACTACCCTTCCTGATCACTCCAGTCTATATTTTACTGGTTTTCCCTCCTCTGTCCTCTAGAGAATAGATTTATTTGGGTCTTGGAACTAGTCCCCTGCTCTTCTCTTTCTATACTGTCTTACGTACTTTTGTTTAACTCCCATAATTTTAAATTTCATCTCTGTGCTGCTTAATACCAGATTTATTTCTTTAATTCCAGCATTTCCTCAAAACTTCTATTTAACTTGACATCTATTCTTGGATGCCATCTCAAAGTTAATATGTTTAAAATAAAACTTTTGATCTTCACCCCAAAGCCTGTTTCTGCTGTAGTATTTCCCATGTCAGTAAATAATAAGCAAGAAACCTTGGATTCATCTTTAAGTTTTCCATTATCCCTTCGTATCAAATCTATCAGCAAGTTTTGTTCCAGTTCCACTTATAAAACATATCTCCAGTTGCCCTACCTCTTTCCATCTCTTTGGCCACCACCACTGGCATCTCACATTCTGAACTACAGCAATGGTGCCTTTATGGTCGCTTTTTTCTCTCCTGCCCCTGCTGTATCCATCTTCTACATAGTAAGCCAGAGTGATCTTTTAAAAATATAAACCTGATTATATCACCCTTGCTTAAAGCCCTACACAGGCTTTCCATGGCTCTTAGAATAAAATCTAAACTCCTTACCTTGGCTTGTGAAGTCCTGGATAAACTAGTTCTTGCCTATCTCTTCAGGTTCACTTTGTCCACTACTCCCCCCAACCCCACTTCCTTGTATCTCCCACTGCCTTCTTCCGTTCCATAAACACTTCCGGTTCTTTCCAGCCTCAGCACCTTTGTGCATGGTGTTCCCTTTCCCCTTCAAATAGCTCAATCTTTCTCATTTTCTCGCCTCCTGAAAGAGGCTTCCTAAAAGAAGTACATGCCTAAGAGATTAAAACGTGAGTAGGAGTTAGATGAAGATGATTAAAAGAGCATTCCAAGTAGAAACAATGTGGTATGTGCAGGTAAACACAAGCAGTGTGCTGTTGCTGGTGCAAGACAAGAATGATGAGAAATAAAGCTGGAAAGGTAGATTGTGAAGGTTCTTATTGTAGTGCTTAATGCTGAACATTTTTCTATAGATAGTTGAGAATTCATGACAAGTTTTAACCAGAGACGTGACTAAAGGCAATAGGTAATATTTACTAAAAGCTTAGCCTATATGCCAGTAAGTACTTTACAAATATTAATATCATCTTATTTAATTTTCACAACCCTAGGAAGTAACTATGGCTACCTGTTCCTATGTCTTTAAAAGATTCTACAGTGTAAAAGGTTGTTTTACAGCTTTTTCCATTGCTGTTTTGGGATTCAGCTCTTTCAAGTCAGCTAAGTAACTGGCGTTTTTCCATCAACTTTCAAAATTTTGTTGCTGTTGTTTTGTACTTTCCCAATACTTGTGGTTTAAGTCATTAGACACGCGCGCACACACACACACACACACACACACATCTTTAATGGGCATTCAGGGGGGAACAAAATTAGGTGAGGGTATTTAATCCATTGATTTAACCTGGAAGCTCTTAGGGGTGAATTATTTAGAAGCAAGATACCTAATAATCAGGTTAATTTATATTATTTTAGTTAAATTGGATGTTGAGGAGTTCCAATACTAGATGAGAAGTTGGGTTTTGAAGTGGACATTGTTGTTTTTTAGCTACTCAGATCCATTCTTCCTCCCCAATAGACCTCTGTTTACTTTGGGGGCCTTAACTCCTGCCCCATGTATAAATTCTTCTTAGAAAGGTAATCCCTATACACATCAAAACCAAAGAACCAGACTCTCCTTCTCCCTACTCCCATTTAACTATAGGGTAGACAGTGGCCTAAATTCAACTAGCTGAATGCCATATTTTTTATCTTTAAATTCTGGAGTGAGTGATGCTAGGTCAGAAGTAATGGCTAGGGTGTGATTGTGGCAAGGTCATGCTGACCAGACTGCTCCTGAAAGGAAATGTCCTGTGTTCCTTTGGCCTGCCGTGTCTGCCCGTTTCCATAGTTCTTGAATTATTTGTGAATTCTGAAAGCCACCGATACTATTTCAATAAACCTCAATAATAAATAAATTCCAATAAAATTCAATAAGTGAATTTTGCTTAATTCCACCAGACTAAGGTTCTGTTACTTGAAACAATCCCCATTAATACACACTAGAAGATAACCATCCAACTCTGAGACTCTGTAATGACATTGCAGGTTTATTTCACAGGTGAAAAACTAACCTGCTCATAATAACCAGAAATTTAATAAGAGGCTTCAGTTATAGAGTAAATCTAAATTTAAATGCCTGTGTCCAAAGTGTTTACAATTACTTCAATTTCAGTTAACTCTTTTTCATCTTTGTCATAGCAAAATTTTAATTCCAAGTCAATTTTTCTGTTTTTTTAAACATATTATTTATCTCACTCTGTGGATCTGAGCTAAGTGTAACCAAATAGATATTACTATTATCCTAAGAAAAGCATAATTAAGAAAATAAAAATAATAGTATACCAAAATGAATTCCAAAATTAAATGTGTTCTTATTATGGCTTATTTTAGACTTTGTACATTGCACTTTTTCTTTTTTTCTTTTCCTTTTTTTTTTGAGATAGAATCTTGCTCTGTTGCCCAGGCTAGTGTGCCGTGGCATCAGCCTAGCTCACAGCAACCTCAAACTCCTGGGCTCAACCCATCCTCCTGCCTCAGCCTCCTTAGTAGCTGGGACTACAGGTGCTTGCCACCACACCCAGCTAATTTTTTGTTTCTATTTTTAGTTGCCCTGCTAATTTTTTCTATTTTTTAGTAGAGACGGGGGTCTTGCTCTTGCTCAGGCTGATCCCAAACTCCTGACCTCAAGCCATCCTCCTGACTTGGCCTCCCAGAGTGCTAGGATTACAGGCGCGAGCCACCACACCGGGCCTGTACTTTGCTCTTATTGTCTTAGTGTAAATAACTGAACACCAGTTGTTATACGTATAATATACATGTACATTTGTGTGTTTTTATGCACATGTATATAACATGTGTGTATATATGTATGTAGATATATATATAGAGAGAGAGACTGGGAAATTTTTTTAAAATGTATACTAAAATGCACAGATCTTAAGTGCACAGTTGGATGATTTTTGCAAATGTATGTAACTCTGTAACCAACACCCCCAATAAAGATATAGAACATTGCCACCCGGCCCCCTGGAAAGTTCCCTGATACTTTCCAGTTTATCCCCTCCCCTACCAGAACCATACATGATTCTCATTTCTATAACTGTAAGTTAGTTTTGCATATTCTTAGATTTCATATAAATGGTACCATACAGTCATAAAGTATATTCTCTTTTTCTTGTCTGGCTCTTTTTGTTCAACTTAATTTTTTTTCTTAGAGACAGCGTCTCTCTTTGTCACCCAAGGTGCAGTACAGCAGTGGTGCAATTACAGTTCACTGTAGCCTCAAACTACTGGGCTCAAGCAGTACTCCCAACTCAGCCTCCTGAGTAGCTGGGATTAAGGTATGCACCACCACACCCAGCAAAGTTTTAAAAAAAACTTTCTGTAGAGATGAGATCTTTCTATGTTGCCCAGGCTGGTCACAAAGTCTTAGCCGCAAGCAATCCTCCTGCTCAGTCTCCCAAAGTGCTGGACTGCAGACATGTGCCACTATGCCCAGCTCAGCTTAATATTTTTGAGAGTCAATCGTTGAACCACTAGAATCAGTGACTCACTCCTGTAGTACTAATTACTTAGGAGGCTGAGGCAGGAGTATCTCTTGAGCTCAGGAGTTTGAGGCTGCAGTGAACAGTGATTGCACCAGTGTACTACACCCTGGGGACAGGGGGAGACCTTGTCCTTAAAAAAAAAAAAAAAAGTTGCACATAGCTACTACTATCAGTCGTTTCAATTCTTTTTTTTTTTTTTTTTTTTTTTTT
>VSMD01112686.1:174550-234730 GCA_008750895.1 Mirza zaza
GACAGAGTCTCACTTTATTGCCCAGGCTAGAGTGAGTGCCATGGCGTCAGCCTAGCTCACAGCAACCTCAAACTCCTGGGCTCAAGCGATCCTGCTGCCTCAGCCTCCCAAGTAGCTGGGACTACAGGCATGCGCCACCATGCCCGGCTAATTTTTTTCTATATATATTAGTTGGCCAATTAATTCTTTCTATTTATAGTAGAGATGGGGTCTCACTCTTGCTCAGGCTGGTCTCGAACTCCTGAGCTCAAACGATCCGCCCACCTCGGCCTCCCAGAGAGCTAGGATTACAGGCTTGAGCCACCGCGCCCGGCCTCAATTCTTTTTATTACTACATAGTATTCCACTGGATGAATATGCCACAATTTATTTTTCTGTTCTCCTCTTGATGGAAATTTAAGTTGTTTACAATTTTTTTTTCACTTGAATAAAGCTGCCATAAATATTTTTGTGCACGTTTTTTCATTTATTTGGAGTAAATATCTAGCAGTTACATTCCTTGATCATAAGGTAGATACATGTCTAACTTTGTAAAATATTGCAACGGATTTTTCCAAAGCGAACCCCCATTTTATTTGTTTAGCATTTTTCTCTCAAGAAGGTAAAGCATTCATTTTTACAAAATAGGTTTGTCACTGGCTCCGTTGTACAGATCTGAAAACCAAAGTGGTTTCCTGGGTCTCTAATGGTCAGTTTGTCTCCAGTTCGAGATCATTAATGTAAAGAGAATGAGAAAAGGGTTGAAACTTTAAAAGAAATGTGAAGCAAATTAAGTGCAGAAAGTAGGAAAACTCAAAATTCATTCCATATTTATGAGTATCTAGATTCAGTCAGATACTGTAGTAAGTGATGAGACTATAAGGATGAATAAAACATGATCCTCGCCCTCAAGAAATCCACGGAGCCTGGCGGGAGAGAAAGGTGAGCCCACTGCAACATTGCAAGTGGTGTGTGGAGGGCACCTCGTCTGCGGGATGGGGCAGGTCTGTGGAGGAAACCACTGCTCCTAGGTTGGAGGAAGGGTGTGGGGAGAGAGAAGAACCTCTGAACAAAAAAGGAAGCGTCACAGAGGAGGTTTAACTTCTTAAAAGAGGAGCACTTTGACCACAGCACGAATAGGGTATTTTAGGCAGAGGGAACAGCTTATGCCAAGGTGTAGAGATGGATAACAACTCTAAGAACTTGTAGAAAAGAAAGTCGTCCAATTGTTTTAGAAAATCAGATTAACAAATGAACAAGGATGTGGCTTATTAACATAAAGGACATTTATCATTTTGTACTAGGCTTGAGTAAAATACTAAAAACACAACTTTGGGGATCATTAGCCCAAATTTACATCTCTTGTTTTTTTTGTTTCTTTGTTTTTTGGAGACAGGGTTTGGCTCTGTCCCCATGGCTAAAGTGCAGTGGAATCATGGTAGTTCACTGCAACCTCAGACTCCTGGGCTCAAGCCATCCTTCTGCCTCAGCCTCCCAAGAAGTTGGGACTACAGGCATGTGCCACCACACCTGGCTAACTTTTTCTATTTTTTGTGGAAACAGGGTCTCACTCTTCCTCAGGCTGACCTTGAACTCTTAACCTCAAGTGATCCTCCTGCCCGGGCCTCCCAGAGTGCTAGGATTACAGGTGTGAGCTACCATGCCTGTCCTTCTGTATTTCTATTGTGTTTTTTCCTATGAAGGGATTTCAACAAAGTATTTGTTTTGTTTTACTTTGGCTTTCAGAAGCATTGGCTGTTTAACTCCAGGAGAACAAATTTTCCAAGCTAGGAGGAAACATGGTTCTGTCTCTTAGGTGTGACGCTCTAGTTGGGCACCCCATTTGAGCATCTCACCTCTCATTCCCTTTGTCCTGGTAGTTTGTCAGGAGAATAATTTCAGATAAGAACTGATTAGGAATTTCTAGTATATAATGAGACTTCTTGTCTCTAGAAAAATGTCACTGTAATGACAGCTAAAGTAATGAGGGGTAGAAATACTATGAATAATTGAAAAACATTTCATGAAGAATAATTATATAAAATAATTAATCTTTTTCCATCAAACTTTGATCTGAGATTCTGAGAAGCAGCAAAACGAACAAGACAAAATATATTTTTTAATCGATCAAGGCAAAGATTGTGTTCTTCTAAAATCTGATTCTCTACCTGAAAGCAGTGAGGTATAAATAGGCTTGTAACCATGTGATCTGACATTCAAATCAAATCTTAACCCCTCAGCTCAGATCCTCATTGTCTACATCCAGATTTTTCTGTTCCCAAATCCTACTTTTTTGTTCCAGCTTTGAAAATGTCTTCAACTGCCCTAGAGTATAAGGCCAGTGCAGCCGGAGGGAGAACCTAATCAAACACCAGAAATATTCAGACAGGAAATGTGTTGAAGTGATGAGGACAGTTGGAGAAGTCATCGCAGTGGTTTAGGGAGGCCCAATCACGTTTAAGGAGTAAAACGCAATTGGAAATGTGGGCACAGTTACAATGTTAGACCTTTGAAGTAGGGAGAAGCACCTAGTAGATTCTTAGGACTTGTAATATATTCAAGGAGATCAGTTGGTCTGTTGGAGTCAGCAATGTTCACACCTAATAATTATGTTAGTTTTCCCAAGTAACATCATCACCTGGAGCTATGCACATATCTTCCTGACAACGTTACTTTTTGTATTTATAAAGAAGGAAGGAGGAGGTTCAACCTCTGATCCCACACGCTTGCTTCATAATGATTGAGATGAGCTAACCAGCACATTGAACTTCTGTTGTCAGCCCTGATTGATTATTGATTATGGCTCCCCACACCTGAGTTGAGAAGGTTCTAAGACTAATTTCAGGCTCGCTGAAAATTAAAGATTATTAATACCGGATGTGCTCACTGGGAAGGAAAGCACTTCTACATGCTATATTTTTGTCACCTCTGATTTAGAAAACTGGCAGGAGAAGAAGTACTTTTACTCAGAGAGGCAAGGGCCTGTACAGAAATGGAAACTGGCTAGGAGATGACATGGGGAACATGGCTTGTATGGGGGTACTCTGGAAGAACGGGATCTCTATATCCAAGCTAGTAAGAAAGAAGATATCTTTTTCTACCCTGGGAAAAAAAGCTAGAGTTTTGGAGCCTGACAGACTAGCTTCTGACTCCGTTCTGTTACTTCCTCTAAGCCTCTGTTTCTTTGCCTTTGAAATGGAGGCACAAATCCAAGAGGGGCTTGGATTTATAATATAGCATGGGATAATGAATGTAGAACATCTTTTCCATTTTGTCCGGTATCTGGCACTTGGTAGCTACAAAGCACATCATCTTCCTTTCTCTCCTCTACAGCTTGTCTTCTCTTGGTCCAGGTGTTCTCAAAGTCTGGTCTCCGGAGCCCTGGGTGTCTCTGAGACTCTTGCAGGGATCTGGGAGGTCAAAACTATTTGCATAATGCCTCAACATTATTCGCCTTTAATCTCCACTGTTGTGTACGAATCTCTTTAATGTGTAATGTGCTGCAAAGTGGGAAGTATGCACACAGCACTTGCGCTTCCTAATCGGTACGATGGTTGCCTGGAGGAAAAGCACTTAGCTGTTGTTTGAGTTGAGAGCTGAACTAACCATCACTTTATTAAAATTGAACACTTTTTACACGAAAGAGCAACAAACTATGGTTATTCAGACTTAGGTATTTAGCAGACATTGCTAAAAAATGAACTAAACAGGACTGCCACTTCAGTGAAAACAACTGATAATGTTTGTTGCCAATGAAAATTTGAGCTTTTAAGTAAAAATTAGAATTTAGGAAGATATAGTCACCACGGTGAGCTTGATAGCTCCCCCAAATTTAGATAGTATATGCTTCGTGATGAGGTCAGTGGTGATAGTAACAAATGTGTTTTGTTTTATATTGCATAATGAAATGTGTCAACACTTGGATGATTTTCATAACTGAATGAACCGTGGTTTCCAAATGACCAATACATAATGTTACAAAATAATGAATGAGAAAACATCCATTTGAAGTATAAGATAGACCAATAGATTTTAATGTTAACAGAGTATGAACACTTCATTGCTAGGGTTTCAAATTTCACATTGCAACTAATCTTTAAAAAAATTCTGCCACTTGAGTGTTGGAGTAGTATCAAATAAGAATAGCCACAATTATCTGAAAAGGTTATTAAAATATCCCTCCCTTTTATCTATTATTTAATTTTTAGAGATGTGGTCTCACTATGTTGCCCAGGCTAGACTCAAACTCCTGGGCTGAAGATAACCTCTTGTCTCAGCCTTCCTAGCAGCTGGGATCACAGGCACATACCATCATGCCAGACTTTCTCCCTTTTATAACAAATCTATATGAAGCTGCGTTTACTTAATATACATGTACTTCCTTTTCTTTCTTTCTTTCTTTTTTCTTTTTTTTTGAGAGAGTCTCACTCTGTTGCCTGGGCAAGAGTGCCATGATGTCAGCCTAGTTCACAGCAACCTCAAACTCCTAGGCTCAAGTGATCCTCCTGCCTCAGCCTCCTGAGTAGCTGGGACTACAGGTACATACCTCTATGCCTGGTTAATTTTTTTTTCTATTTTTAGTGGAGACAGGGTCTCGCACTTGCTCAGGCTGGTCTCCAACTCCTGAACTCAAGGGATCCTCCCAGCTTGGCCTCCCAGAGTGCTAGGATTACAGACATGAGCCTCTGTGCCCGGCAGATTAAATATTTTTGAATAAGGAAAAAAAGGGGGATCCCGAGACCAAAAGAGCTTCAGAAAGAGACCCCAGTCCCCCACTTCTCCTGCTGCTGGTTACGCTTTGACTCTCCCAGAGGAAAACCAGGGGCGTCACTGGAAGTTCCTGAAGTAATCTTTTTTTTTTAGCAAACTTTGACTGTTTTGCTATTTGGGTGAGTCCCAGACCAAAATATGCACGTTCCCATAGTGATCTTGCTTCTACAAAGTTTTCCAGGAACATGAACTCATGGTATTATTTCTATTTTGCTTCGTGAATTCTGGACAAGTCATAGTACAATTTTGCTGAATTGCCTCAAACCGAGGGTCTTGGATTATTTAATTTGTCCCTAACTCTGCTGATTTTTCTCCCATGATACTCTGTCATGTCTTTAGATTTCTGGTGATATGGCTTACGGGAAAACCAGATAAGGGAATAGCACTTGGTTATGCTTGTTACAATTTATTGCAGGGGTACTTTAAATAAGAAACCCACAAAAGTTTTCTCAAAATAGTCTTTCTGATTGTCAAATGAAATAGGTGAGCAATTGGCCTTCTGTCAGATAAGTAGATTATAAAAATTTCTGCTGACTGGTACCGTGTCCTTTCTTCACTTCTGAGCTATCATGCGGGTACTTGGCCGTTCTCTGATGGAATAAGAAGAATCTGTGGTTGAAATATTTTGACGACAGTACTTGCTGACAAAAGACTAAAACCTTTTTAGCCATTAGAAAAATTACTCTGGCTAAAGTTTCATGTATGCCAGGAATTTTTGAAATAGAATTTTTTTTTTTTTTTGGAAAACTGACAATACTTTAACCATTATAATGAACCACAATGCCATTAAAACATTGCTGCAAAATAGTTGATATAAAATGCTTTTAAAAGTTTTAGCGCTGGGATTTGTAGCTGAAGCATAAAATGTAATGTGAAGAACATTTGTCAGGCATTAGTTTAATGCTGCTAATTTGCACTGAGCTTTCAAATTCTATAGTTGCAATTCCACTGCCAACTATTATTTTTAAAACTAGTTTTCAAATACTTGTGATGCTTAAAATTTGATTTTTGTAGTGTAGGTCTCCCTAGGTATATGAGGAGGGCATTCGGTTCCAGGGCCCCTTTAAATATCAAAATCTGCAGATGCTCAAGTCCCTTATATAAAATGGCACAGACTAAGTTACACACACCCCGCATACACTTTAAATCATGCCCACATTGCTTTTAATACCTAGTACTGTGTAAATACTATGTAAATAGTCGTTATGCTATCTTTTATTTGTATTATTTTTTAATCATTGTATTGCTATTTTTATTATTTTTTTCCAAATATTTTCCGTCTGAGCTTGATCGAAGCCACAGATATGGAACCCACAGATATGGAGAGCTGACTGTACTTGGAAGCTGATTTATGTACATGAGATTGGCAAACAATTTAAATTCTATTTAGTTTTAGTTGATCTAGGAGAAGATTCTTGAAACTGGGAAGTAAATGGGACAGGGAACCTCTAGGGGCAGTGGTCCGATTACTTTGGCACAGCGAATTTCAGAAAATAATACTGTAAACTTCGTAAGGGCAGGGGCTTTGTCACTCTAGGCTTACCACTTTCTAGCCAGTGTTTAGCATACAACAAATGATCAAAAAATAGTTAAAAAGAGAGGAAAATGGATGGAAATGGAAGAAAACACCAAGCTGGCCCAACTAGATCTGTGTTAGTACAGGTACTTTTAGCAATAACAGAAATTTAAGAAAATGATTATTCATAGTCTTACAGCAGAGTCTTACAGCAACAGAATTCATTAGTGGTTGGGGTCCACTTGGGCGTACCCATTGAATCTGACTTCGTCTGCTGCCCAGCCTCCTGGTTGCCTCAAGCAGGGCTCAGAGCATTCATTTATTCATGAAGGTGACATTTATTGGTCACCTACTACACGACAGGCACTGTGCTGGAGATATATGGGAATGAAACAGACAGAGATCCCCATGCTCTTAAAGTTTACATTCTAGTGAGAAATAAAAGATGGGTAATAAATAATACATCATTTATGTGATTATATTACAGTGTATACAGGCAGACGGAGACAAGTGCTATGGAGAAAAAAATCAAGAAAAGGGAAAGAGGAGACATTACAATTTAAAAGAGAGTGGTCAGAGAAGCCCTCGTTGACATGGGCGTTTGAGCAAAGAGCAGGGAGCCATGCAGGTGCCTGAGAGAAGAGCATTTCAGACGGAGAGAACAAATGCAAAGGTCTTGTGGACAAAGGACACGTCTGATATGCCTAACATGGCGGCCAATGGCCCGGGTCAGAAGAGGAGGAGCGCTCAGAGTGCAGTATGAGTTGGTGGGGCGTACTTTGTGGGAACTTTAGGCACTGCAGGTACTTTGGATTTTACTATGAATGAGCTGGAAAGTAGAGGGTTTTGAAGAGGAGTGACACAATCCTACTTATTTTTGTAAAAGATCACTTTGGGGTTACTGTTAAAAGTGAATAGAAGGTTATTAAGGGAAGAAATAGAAAATTCAACAATAATAGTTGCAGACTTTAATGCCCTGCTCTCAAAAGTGGATAAAACCCAGACAGAAAAGTAGCAAGAATATAGAACACTTGAACAATTCTGCCAACTAATTAGACCAACTAATGTCTACAGAACAGTCTAATGACAATAGCAGAATTGACATCTTCTCAAGTGCACATGGAACATTCTCCAGGATAGACCTTATACAAGCCCATGAAACAAGCCTCAAAAAATGTAAAAGAAGGCTGGGTGAGGTGGCTCATGCCTGCAATCCTAAAAATTTGGGAGGCGGAGGCCGGAGAATCACTTGAGTCCAGGAGTTTGAGACCAGCCTGAACAACATAGCAAAACCCCATCTCCACACAAAATGCAAAATTTATTTAGATGTGCCAGTAGTCCCAGCTATTCAGGAGGCTGAGGCAGGAGGATTGGCTTGAGCCCAGGAGTTTGATGTTGCTGTGACCTAGGCTGACTCCACGACACTCTCGCCCAGGCAACAGAGTGAGACTGTCTCCAAAAAAAAAAAAAAATTTAATTAAAAAAAAATTTTTAAACAGTCCCACCTCTCAATATTGCCACATTGGGGATTAAGTTTCAACATGAGTTTTAGAGGGGACAAATATTTCAAATCACAGCAACATGGGAGCTTTTCAAAACCTTCTTCCCTGAAATACGTCCTTCTCTTTCTCCCAGGCTTTGTGGTCTTTCTATTGCCTGTCCGGCTGTGATCCTTTGCCACAGGCTGCCATAGCTAACACATTTGCCTTTAAATATTTTTGACGGACATCACCCTGGAAGTGGCCTCAATTCTGGGGATGCTCCAAGGCAGGTGAAGCAAAGGTAAGTCCTGGAGCAGATCCTTCAGGAAGCTATGATACGAGTAAAAGCACAGAACCACAAGTCATTGAGAGTGAGGTCTGTATTGGTCCCTCTGCCATCAACAACCTGCACCAGAGAAGTGAGCTTCTGTCTGCAAGTCCAGAGCTGAATTGGGAGTGGGGGTTAGGAACCAGGTAAGTTGAAATGCTACCGGGCTCTCTTACTGAAATTCAGCTGTTTTCTTCAGTAAGCTTTCCCCTGATTGTCGTACATTTTGATTAGATTCAAGTTCTAGAAAAGTTCACGGTGACAATTTTCGCGAGCTTATTCATTGCTTTTGTGGAGGTACAATGTTTTGGAGTTCTCTACTCTGCTATTTTCCCTGACATCTGTCCAAAGGAGAGTGGGGCAGATGGATGTGATATCACCCAATAAAAAGGCAGGATTGAGTCCAGATCCCGTTAGATTTGGCTGGAAGTCTTGTATAGTTGAACATTCAAATATCCTGTAACCCAGCAATTCCACTAGTATGTATGCTACCACAACTTCAGCACATGTGGATACAAGACATCTACAAGGACATTCATAGCAACATTGAAACTTTGTATTTCTACCTTCTTTTCTGAAAGCACTGGACATAAAGGTGTACATTCTGGCCTATTGCTGAAGTCTCCTGGAATTTTAGTTATATATAATTCCTTGGTAAACTGCTTAAGAGCAAATAAAAAAAATAAAATAAAACTACTAGTTCTTTTTTTAAACTGGATAATTTTAACATATCATCTGACTGGCAAGCCACCTCTAATAAAATATAAACTGAAAATAGATTTTTTTTCCTTCTTGTCTAGAGTATTTAATTTTATTCTCCTTTGTTATTGTCTCGTTCCAAAAGAAGCAGCTTAGTGTGAAATTTGTGGGAAGGATGCTATTCAGAGTTTAATTTCATTATGTAGTAGCCCAGTGAAAATCCAGCAGAAAGTAGATATTTCTAGAGGATGGTAAAAAATATTTGAAAAATGGAAACTTAATAGACATCATTTCTCAAACACAGAACATTCAATCATTAGAGTTGAAAATTGAATAAATGTATGGACGATTGAATGAATGGTCGATTCAAATACACCATTAATGAACTGGAAATAATCGACTTTGTCAGTTGGTCCTAAAAATATTCCTCTAAGTAATCATTAGCATTATCTGGAAGCCTTTTAAAACTGATGCCCAAGCCCCGCTTAGACTGAATCAGAATCTGTAGGAGAAGGGCTTAGCCATTAGTATTTTTTTAAGGCCTCCAGGCGATTCTAAAGTATAACAAATTGGCACACCACAGCTCTGTGGCCTCGCACTCGAAGTGGAACCCCAGGACAGCATCCCCTGGGAGGCTGTTAGAACTCAGAATCTTGGCCCTCACCCAGACCCACCAAACCGGAGTCTGCATTTCAGTAAAGCCCCCAGGTGACGGGCAGGCACGATGATTAAAGCTTGAGAAGCACTGAGTCGTCAGAATTCCTTTCCATCTGTGTGGCATTTCACTACATCCTGGATCAGGAGACTGGGGCCGGGTCTTCCCTTTTAAGATTCTTGTTCTCACTTTAATCTGGGAGCCGCTCAAATCACCATTTTGGTAAATCCAATCATAAAGACATAAGCGACCGTCTACCTCCCACTGAGAAAAGTCAATACATCCCATCTAACCCTGAGCCAAAGTGTGAAGCGGTGGCCGTCCTGTTACTCTGCTCTGTCATCCTCACCCTTATCACAGACTCGGAACCCAGTTTAAGCCCTAATGCTTCATACTCTCACATTACTTGCTAAATGTTTAATAAATCTTTTTTTTCTATTATGGAAAACTTCAAATACAAGTAAACTAGATAATGCACCATGTACTAATGACCCAGCATCAAAAAGTAACCAACTCATGCCCAGGGGTGGTGCCTCATGCTTGTAATCCTAGCATTCCAGGAGGCCGAGGTGGGAGGACTGCTTGAGCTCAGGAGTTTGAGACCAGCCTGAGCAAGAGCAAGACCCCGTCTCTACTACTAAAAAAAAAAAATAGGAAGAAATTAGCTGGACAACTAAAAATATATAGAAAAAATTAGCCGGGCATGGTGGCACATGCCTGTAGTCCCAGCTACTGGGGAGGCTGACGCAGGAAGGATCACTTGAGGGAGTTTGAGATTGCTGTGAGCTAGGCTGACACCACGGCACTCTAGCCCAGGCAACAGAGTGAGACACTGTCTAAAAAAAAAGAAAAGAAAAAAGAAAAAGAAGTACATGTATTTTAAGAAAATGCAGCTTCATATAGAGACTCATGCAATCCCTCTGTCTCAACCTTCCAGACTGCTGGGATTACAAGAGTGAGCACAGCACCCAGACCTGCATTTTTATAAGTCTTCTAGATCTCTTTTAACCTATAGGTTTCTTCAAAACCCTTTGCTCCTCTTGCATTTTATTTGTGGAATAAACCAGTTCATCCTACAGAGAGCATCCCACAATTTGGATATTTCTGACTGTAATTTCATGGTATTATTTAACACATGTTTCTATTCTTTCTGTTTCCTGTGGATTGTTAGTCTGATGAAGGTATAATAAACAAATTTATTAAATGTTACCAATAACCCATGTGTTACATCTCCTTGGCAGGTGGTAAGAATAGCGCTGCCTTCAGGAAGGGTCCACATGTTGAGTTGCCCAGTTCTGCCACGACCAGGAAACACAGTGAAGGTTGAGATCATCTCTGGGAGGCAGAGAAAACTCTCCAAATGGTACCGAAGCTTCTCTCTGCCCCACCTCCTTGCAGCCTCTGTTCCTGACATCCCCTCTTCTCTGTTAGAGGGGCCTGGAACATTTCTCCTCTCCTTTAGGTATGTCATACTGGAGGTGTTTTGGGGACCTGGGAGAATCGAAGAACCAACCAATTTGTGAGAATGTGAAAAGGAGACATTTCTAACTTTGCACCCATCCTTTAAGAATCAGTTCGAATCTTTCGTCTGTAGGGCAGTGATCCAGGGTCCCCCACCCCACTCCCATCTGGAAGTACGTCGATCATTCTCTCCTTGGTAGAACAGTGTGCCTCACATATACTCCTCTAGCATGCATTTTTGTTACATGCCTTTTCAAGCATCTCTCTGCATAGTGTTCCACAAGATACCTGAGTTTTCCTTGAGGTTGAGAACCAGGTCTTCTGTATTTTTGTAACCCCGGGGCCATGCACAGGGCCTGGTTGTACCAGTCAAGCTCCTGGCAGGAAACAGGTGGCATCCTCAGACTGGGTAATCGAGGGTAGTTTAACAAAGGGACTATGACACAGGTGTAGGCAAGGCGTAGTGAGAGCAACAAGGAATGGCACATGACCAGAGTTAATAACAACAGGACTTGGTGGAGGGGCAGAGGGAGAGAATGGTCACAAAACCCAGAGAGATGGCTGTACAGAGTTTTTAATAGAGGGCACAGCCAATCCTTAGGGACCCAGCAAGGAGGGAATCAGGGGAATGGTTCCCCCAACTCCACTGTTCTTCACTCTTTGATCTCCTGCTCATGTCTCATTGGTTAAACCTAAGCAGAGCCTAGAGGGCAAGAGAGCCCACTGTGGTCCATACAGCCGGACTCCCTGGAAGGGCAACTGGGAGCTATGTAGAATGGGGTCCCCTCAGCATCTAGTCTAATCCTCTCTCCAGGTGAAAAATGTATGTTCCCAGCACTGGGTACCCACAAAAGTCCTGTCAACCCTTGTACCATTGCATGGTGATTTTGGTTCAGTCATAGTCCGACCTGAAGTCTTTATGGTGGTGGCCATTGTCATTGCCCTGCAAAGAAGTATGAGGTGGGGGAAGATTAAAACACACTGCGGTGGGGGGACAAAGTTAAAATAATGGAAATAAAATATAACTGCTATGGAATCTGTCTCTGGAATGAGTCACGAAGCCGAAGCTGATAAACATAGCTTCCTTCTCCCACCACCCATTACCTTCTGCTGGGATAAATAGAGTTTGGCACTTGGGAGGGTGACCTCAACCTTCGTTGACGATCTGAGTCCTCAGTGACCCTCTCCATCTGGGTCGCACCATTTTCCACTGACTGCTAGAACAAGAGATATCTCAGTGAATCTCTTGGGTTCCTTCTCTTGTGTGGAGGCAATTAGATTTCCTTTTAGTAAGTGGGGCCAACACGGTGACTTGTTTCTCTGTCTTTGGTTTAGCATCATGAGGAGCCTCAAATGGCAGAGGGTCAGACTCAGCTGCAGCTTCCAATTGAACAGAACTTTGTGATCCTTAAGGGAAGGATTTCTCCTAGGTTAGCCGCTGAGCCCAAGGTCAAAGCAAAAGCAAGCATTCTTTCAGTGGTTACTTAGTATAATCAACCGTGAGAGGGGCCACTCCTGCCTCCACCCCCTGGTTCCCAGACTGAGGCAATCCGATTATGGGGGAGGTGGCACCACATGCTGGCTGCTGGCTGGAGGCATTTACTGCATCCTGCTGAAAGCACCCCACTTTGCTGGGTACCCGCTCCCAGCTGTCACGATCTGTGTCATCAGGAGGCCATTCTGCCATGCAACTAAGCCATGTTTTCCTAGCAAATGAAGCACGTGATAAAACCAGTGATTTCCAGGGTCATGAGCCCACTGTCACATTGCCATCTCTGAAAAGTGTGTCCCCTACTGGGAGATGTTTGAGTTTTGACAACGACATGATAGATAGGACATTCCGTGAGTCTGTGAACGCCGGCGCTGGCCGAAGCACAGGGGCAGGGAGGCCAATCCACGCTGGGAGCAAATCTCTCTCTCCGTGAGCCTCATCCTGCATCCTCCAGTCACACTCGTGCATGACTCCCCATAACAATACAGTTTCTTTGGGTCTTCGTTTCTGAAAGCTCCTATGTCATATGACATTTATATTAAATCATATATATATATATATTTTGTATGCTTTTCTCTTGTTAATCTGTCCTTTGTTTCAGGGGTCTCAGCCATGAACCTTGTGATGGGTGAGGAAAAGACACTACCGTTTCTCCCCATCATTTACACTTTGCACTGACCACTGCTGAGTGGATCTAGGTCATGATGGGTGGTTTACATCATGCAGCTATTTGGGACCCAGGGTCAGATGTCCAGTCTCTCTCAGGGCCCTCTCCCGGCCCAGGAGCTGCTTTCCAGTAGGAGAGTTTATGGCTTTACGTGACCAGGGCCCCACAGAGCATCTCTGTCTGCCGCAGATTCTTCCACTTGGTGGGGTCTGCTGGTCAGACTGCTTGTCACGCGCCTGGACTAGTTTGGGAATCTCTCCATGCTCTGTGCCCACTCCAAACTGGTGACCTTACCAGGCAAGCAATCCAGTAATTTAGAGCAGGACCCCAAATGGGGTTTAAATGGCCTCTAAAGAGGCAATTCTTCCTTTCCAAAGAAACCCACTAAGCATTGTGCCTCCTACATGATCAGTGGGGCAAGGTGTAAGCATTGACTTTCACTTTTACAAGGAGACATCCCGACAGACCACTGGACTCTTAGGATGTCATCGGTATAGCAGGCCCCTGGCCTTCCATGGGGTCGTCCCAACTCTTTGGCACCTGTGTGTTTTAGCAATGAACCTAAGGTGTTTGCTCCTCCCTGGTCACCAGATCGAACTAGCATACTGCCATCAGTGTGGTGGACCAGTGTGATTTTCCATAGAATATCAAAACAAACAAGGTTATGTTATGACAGTGGGGGTTGACTTAGCCCTGAGGCAGGACAGGTAAGATATATCGCTGTCCTTGACACAGGAAGGCAAACTGCTTTTAATTAATGTTGCTGATAGAGAAGGGGGTAGTGAAAGAGTTTTCTAGGTCATTAGCTGTAAACTAGGTGCTAGAAAGCGTTGCCTTTGGAGCAGCCAATCCATAGCAACCTGCTGAGAGGAAACAGGAGTACAGATACGCCAAGCTCACTTGGCTACTGCGTTAGTCAGGGTTCTCCAGATAGCAGAACCAGAGCCAACAGTGTGTGTGTGTGTGTGTGTGTGTGTGTGTGTGTGTGTGTGTGTGTGTGTATGATAGAGAGATGAGAGGAGATTGGCTAGGGGAATTTTCCCATACAATCATGGAGGCTGAGAAGCCCCCAACAGGCTGTCTGCAAGCTGGAGACCCTGGGATGCCAGTGACGTGACTCAAACCAAGTCCCAAAGCCTCAGAAGCAGGGAATTGGATGGTGTAACTATCGGTGTGAACACCTGAGCACCCCGGCGGCTGCTGATATAAACCCTGGAGTCCAAATGCCAAGGGCCTGGAGTTTCCACGCCCAAGGCAGGAAAAGAAGAGTGTGTCTCAGCTCCCAGAGAGAGAGAGACCAAATTGTCTTCTGTTTTTGTTCTACCTGGGCCCCCAGCTGGTTGCATGGTGCCCACCCATCCTGAGGCTGATCCATCCTATTCCGTCCACACTCTGAGTAGCATGCTCATCTCTTCTGCAAACACCTTCACTCTAGATGGCCCTTAATCCAGTCAAGTTTATACCTAAAATCAACCGTCACAGTTACCACCCTACAATCTCTTGCTGGTGGCCCCAATTAGCCAGGCCCAACCGAAAGCCAATCCTACAGGCAGCCGGTGGGACACGAAGCAGGGTGGAAAGGAGCAGATTAGATCTGGAGGTGCAAATGGAAACCGCCCACCATGCTGGCACTGACCGGTGCACACTGGATAAATAAGCACATAGGCGGGTCCTGCACCAACATCAAGGGCTGTTCCTTTCTCAGGCACAGAATTCATGTCCCTGGGTGGGAAGCTCCCTGGAACAAGTTGATTGAGGTTGTACGGCTGTTTCTGACAATTTAGTGTGAGGTGGAGACAGGGATCATATACACTAGCAGGTTCAGGGTCTGAGATTTTGAAAATTCCAGTGTCCTTTTGTGACTCATCATCATTTATTTTAACAGTCTCCTTAATGACGTGGGCTGCTACCACAACCTCACTCCTCCCCCTCTCAGCTCAGCCTGGGGTACTTTCTCCCTTTTGGAGATTCTCAAGAGTTACAGGATATTATAAATTTATCAGCACCTATGGGTGACCTTGAGGACGTTATGCATGGTGAAATATGCTCAGTCACATGAGAACAAATACCGCATGATTCCATTCATATGAGGTCCCTAGAGCAGTCGAATTCATACAGACAGAAAGTAGAATGGTGGTTGCCAGGGGCTGGGGGCCTTAGCGTTTAATGGGGACATTTCAGTTTGTGCAGATAAAAAGAGTTCTGGAGGTGGATGGTGGTGATGGTCGCACATCAGTATGAATGTACTTAATGCCAGTGAATTGAACACTTAAAAATCATTAAAATAGTAAATTTTATGTTACGTGTATTTCACCATGATTGGGAAAAATGGGAAAAAATATATGGCACCTACTGCAGGAAAGCATGTAGGCTTTGAGGATTTCCCAACTGATCAAGGTAACAGCATTACCACTTACTAATGGCTTGGCCCTGGGAAAGCTACTTAGCTCTCTGAGCCTCCTGATAACGCCAATCTCACTGGATCACCCAGGGAATTTGGGAGACAATGTACATGAGCATCTCCAGCAGAAGCCCTTTGCAGTCCAATCCCCTCATCCTTGCAAACACAAATAGCTAGAAAAGGAAGGTCTTCAGCGAGCAGGGTGTGTAGCTGTCAGAGGTAGCTCGTTTGGGCCTGTCTTCCATTTGTCCTTCTTGTTCCATGAGTCAAAGGAAATTTACAGACCTTTCATGTGTCTGGCCGCTCACGCCTGCAGAGACCACAGATTTCACACTCTGTTCCTTCCGGCTGGAAGGCTTTTCCTCCCACCTTTCTATTCTGGCCACGCACCTCCTCTTGCCCTAATATAATACATGTTTGTTCTTGAGGTCTCAGTTTAGACAACCTTTCCTTTAGTGGTGTAATAAGAAATACTTTGGTCTTTGTCCTTGAAACCCTTGGAATTTCCCGAGTGACAGGAGTGTTATTCATCCTGAGCCCCTTTCCTAAGACCCGAGTGTATGCAAATATAGTGATTTAGGGAGGGGTTTCTAGATAGCCTCAGGATGGGACCAGCTACCAGAAAGACCCAGTGAAGGCAGTATTAGAGGGTTGGAACTTTCAGCCCCACCCACCAACCTCAAGGAAAGGGGGTGGGGCTGGAGATCAAGTTCTACTAATACAAAAATTCCTGGCTGAGAAGATTACTTCCAGGTTACTGAGCACATATAGGTGCTGGGGAAGTGGGGCACCCTGAGGGGCACAGAAGCCCCAAGCCCTATCCCATGTGCCTCACCCTTCGCATCTCTTCATCTGGTTGTTTATCTGTAGGCTTTGTAATATCTTTTACTTAAAAATGGTAAATGTGTTTCCCTGAGTTCCCTGAGTTCTGTGAGCTGCCCTAGCAAATTCATCAAACCCAAGGAGAGAGGGTAGTGGGAGCCCCAATTTATAGCCAATAATCAGAGGTACAGATGACAGCCCCCTATTTGGAATTGACGCTGAAGTGGGGATGTAACCACCGCAGACCAATCTGGCTCAATTTTTATGTAACAAAGTTGTGAGTTGCTTTTCAGTTGCCGTTGATCCCCAGGTTGAAGGTCATGTAATATGATTATGCCCAGATTAACCACGAGTGCAACCATGTGCGGAACCTAAGTGGTTGGACCCAGGAGTGGGGGCTGAATTAAGAGGCGGACACCACATGGCAGGATCCAGTCAGATCATTGCTCCTGGCATCAACTCATTGCAAGATCCAATCAGATCACATCTCATTACTCTATGCTCATAAAACCAGCCCAACTCTATGGTTTGGTGCCACTGCTTTGGGAACTAGCCCAGTATGCTCCTTAATTGTGCCAAGTAATAAAATCCCCCTTGCTATAACCAACTTGGCTGTATCTATTGACTTGATATCCACCAAGGGAATGAACCCTTCTGTTGGGGAGCTAACAGGCAGTCTTGTGGAACTGAACCCTCAACCTGTGGGATCTAACTCTGACTCTAGGTAGATAGTGTCAGAACTGAATTATTGTGGGACACCCAGCTGTTGTCCACTGGAGAATTGCTTGGTGTGTGGGGAAAACCCCCACATATCTTGTGTCAGAAGAGTTGTGAGAGTATAGTAGGAGAAAAGAGTGAGTTTTCCATACATATACAGGCCTTTTCCTTCCCACTAAATCTGGTTAGGGAGTCCCTCCTGTAGCACTCATTGCGCTAATACTACAAGTACTGTGTTTCCTCAAAAATAAGACCTACCTATACAATAAGCCCTAGTAGGATTTCTAAGCATTTGGGCAATGTAAGCCCTACCCTAAAAATAAGACCTAGTGATGGGCGTGGCTACACAGCACATCTGCACAACCCATCCATTTCGTCTGGGAGCGGTAAAGAAGCCTAGCAGCCCTTCTCATCTACCCCATGAGAGCTCTATTGCTCGACATGAGAGATTGGGGCCAATGGTTCTAAAGGAAATAGAGTCGCAAGAAACACAGGATGGAATTCGGGGTTTGGAGAGTTATGATGATGTTCCAGAAGAAGACGACTTACCTATATTTGAATAAATGTAGATTATTGTACCTTACTTAAAACAAATAGCACATCCCCTGAAAAAGAAGCCCTAGGGTGTCTTCCTGAGGAAAAATAAATATAAGACCCTGTCTTATTTTCGAGGAAACACGGGTAGTTGTCTGTTCAACAGTCACTGCTTGTTTACTGCTCAAGAACATAAACTCCATAAGGCAAGAGACTGTGTCCATCTTCTTCCCTCCCAGTTGTAACTCCAGAGCTGAGCACAGATCTCAGTGACATAGGAAAGGATACAGAAAAACAGTATAAAGATTTGAGGGCCTTGAAAACAAGAAAGGTGTGTGAGCATGGTATTGAGGGAAAGAAAAAAGAAACAAAGCAAAAAAAAAAAAGAAAACAAGAAAAGGCACCATCCATGCACAAGACATTTTGAACAATTTACGGATCACAAGAAGCAGATGGGATCATAGCCGAACTATAGCCCCAGCCCACCATGGAAGTTGTGGCTGTTTTCCTGGCAGAGCTCTGGAAAAATTCCAAGACTTGGAGTCAGCAAGTTTGGGGAGAAGGAGTGATGAATCGAAGACCTATCTATAGAAATGGCTCAGACAGACAGTCCCTTCCCTTCATTAAATATTTGGAGCAGCTGCAGCCCTGTGAGCCCATTTCCAACCATGCCTGGGACCATCTCCTGGGGAAGGTGTCGGGGCTGAGGAGTGAGGTGGAGCAGGCACTGAGGGACTTGGGACCCTCACAAGAAGAGGTCCATCCTTTCTTTTTGTCATTTCTTGGAAATAATCAATTATACTCTCTGGAGGATATTCTTATTTATTCTGGCAATTCTATGTGTAAGCCTCTCCCCAGTCAGTACTCCTAAGAGAAGGCTGCCTGTGGGGAGGACACATGGACTTGCAGAGACTTTCACCCACCTTCCATTCTGGTAGGGCAGGTGGGAGGGGGGTGAAGGAGAGGCCTTTTAGATAAGTAGGACTACCCATTTGCAAAGGAGACTCATGCAAATTGCCTGTAAAGGTGAATATATTTCATCATTCACAAGCCATGTCAATCAAAGATCTTAAAACATTAAAAAAATAAACCTAATGTTGTGAAAGACCAATTTGAACAAATAGAATACATCATTCCAGAGAATGAGAGACAGATAATACAAGAACTAGAACTTAAAAAAAAAAAAATTCTAATCTAAGCACTGGAAGACGTACCATTTATCTATTGAAAAAAGAACAGAAACAGATGGCCATGAAAAAAGAACACTCAAAAAATTAAAAATTCCCAAAAATTAAAAAGATGATTGCCAATGGAAACTCAAAATAGAGGGACTAAATGAAGTAGAAGATCACATAGTGATCTAAAAGATGGGGACAAAGATATTTCAAAATAGGGAGCTATAGTGAGGGAAAGTTAAAAAAAAAATAGAAGATTCAACATCAATCTAACGGGAGTTCCAGGAGGAGAGAATGGTGAATGAAGAAAAATAATTTAAAGAAATAAAAGATAATTTCCCTGAATTGGAGAAAAACTCAAGTGTTCATATTAAAAAAGACAACAGTATCAAAGATAATGAATGGGAAAAAATATAACACTTAGACATATTCTGGTGAAATTTCAGAATGCCAAGTTTAAAAAGGAAACTGCTAAAGTTTTGCAGAAAGGAAAGAAAAGTTTCTCAAGTGGAAGTGAAGGACAAACTGGCATCAGATATACCTAAAGGAACAATGGTTCCTAAAAGGCAATGGAACAATGACTCCAAATTTATAAAGAAAAATGATTTCAAACAAGAAAACTATACCCAGTCAAACGAGCAAATGTGAGAATAAAATAAAAATCTTAAGCACTCACAAAGTTAATCTCTACATATTCTCTTGCTGCAAAATTAACTGAGGATGTACTCCTTCCAAACTGAAGAGGAATCCAAGAAAGAGGGAGGGAGGGAATCCAAGAAACAAGGGAATGAACTTTGTAAACCATTGAAAAGAAACCTCAGGTATCATTTGTCAAACAGGCTTAGAATGTTGTCAGTTCGTATTAAAACAGGAAGTAAAAGGACACCAAGAAGAGTATCTTTAAGAAGAAAATTGATTTCATTTATACACATTGAATAATTTAAGAACCTGAAAGTACTTAGTAAGTAACTACATACAAATTCACACACATAAAAGGAAATTAGAGGGAAGACAAATGTTTTGTAAGAAAGTCATGATTCAAATATACAGCTAACTAAAACATGACATGATTTTGAGCTATATATAGAATCAAAGAAAATATTCTATTGAATCATGGCACAGATTTAACACATTAACCGCCATGACAGTTGTATTTACCTCACTCTGGTTTTGATCCTGGGGCCACATGAAGCATATCTAAAATCTTACTTGTTGATGTTCGTGTCATTACAATTAATATTGACAATTGAATTCTTAAAATGTGGATTAAATGAATAGAAGTCAATAAATTTCATTTTTCTATTTATGTTTACCTTTAAATTACACTTGAAGTTTTTGTTCTATTTTCATAATAAAACACTGTAGCCCCAAGGAAAAGTTTTCTGGTTTTTTTGCTGTGGCAGTCAGTGTGTTAATAACAGAATACGTTCCTTTTTCTATGGGTGCAGTCGTATTACTTATTTCTGCAGTGAACCTACACACAAAGCACAAAAGACTTACTTACAGTGAAAGAACAGAATGAAGGTGTAAGGGCAGTGGCAGAACTGAGCAGAAATAGGGGAGGGGTTGTAGGGTGGGAGGCCCTGAGTTGCCATGAATTTCTTATCTTATAAATCCCCTCTCGGGAGCTAAAAAGGGGGAGTATTTTTCCCCCTGGGGCGAGGGATTGGAGAAGGGAATGGTGGAGAGAAACCTAATCTCTGGATTCTGCAGGAGTCCGGCTTTGGACTCTAGTCCTGGGTAGAGCAGCCTTAGTCATCCGCAACCTGGAGGAGCCAGACTCTAGGTTACTACTGGCTGTGTGGAGACCCACAGCCTAGTTTCTGCTGCACTTGGCTCTTTCTGGTCCTCATAAGTAATTATCTTATTTCTGAGCCATGCTATATCTTTTTTGTTTTCTCTTTGTGCATTGGCTTGGCATTGCTTAGCATTTTCAGCAGATGAAATGCATCTTCCTGTGCCATCTTGACTGAAAAGCTTTTATGTTACTTTACAATTTAAAAAAAAAATGAGTATCTTAAAATATAGAAAAGACATTCCTCCCTACTTGTAGGATCTCGTCGGCAATATACTGACATTGTTTAGTTATTATTTTCTACACATATGCAAAACCAGAACTTATCTCTCACATCAATACAGAATCTCTTTTCTGAACTCCAAAACGTAAGTTATTCCATGAGGGAAACCGAGGTACGGAGGAGCCCATAGATGTTCCAGCCGTTTACCCTCCCTCTCTCTGTGCCCAGTCCCTCCAACCTCTCTCTCAGCCCTCGCCTCAGGGAGGGGCACATTCAAACGCCGCAGTGTTCAGAGATGCCAATGTACTATCTCCACCTGCAGTATTTTAACAGCCCTCAGTCAGCATATTTGTCTTGCAGGTCACCCTAAGTCATTCTGTTCCCGTTCCCTTCTTTTTAGTTCCTGGTGGCGATGATCATCCTCTTGGTCATCCTCCTCCGTCCCCCCCTCCCTTCCCTCCTCCTCCGTGCCAGAGTCCATACAGCAGGAGATCATTATCCAGCCACCCTACAGCCTCTTTCCCTAGCTGACTCACTCCCTTAACAGGCGTCCTAGGTTTTATTGTTTCGAGCTATTAGTCATCTTGGTGGCTTTTCTTTGAAATCCTCCCAAAATGCCTTCCCTTTCCTTTAAGTCGTGGAGATCAGAATGGGAAGCACACTCTGCCAGGCACTTCCAGGAGGGCTGAGGACAGAATCCTGATTATGACTCTATCAGCCACAATAAAATAAACCATTGGCAATTGTGCCCTAATGAATAAATAAGCGAATAAATAAATCTTGGAGCTACCCTCTTGTGTTTGAATATTTTTTTTTCTTTTTCTTTTTTTTTTTTCTTTTTTAACTAAAACAAGGAGATGAATCTTGTGTTTGAATATTATCTTTTTGTTTCTTGCTGAGAACCAGTTTGCTATCCATGAGGCTGTGGCAAAGAATGCTATTTTCTTTCCTAATATCCATTTTCTCCTTTGTGCTGAAACCCTCACTTATAAGTTGGTCACATGACCACCCAGCATGAAGACTGTTTCCTAGCCTACCCATAGGTAGATGAGACTATAAGACCCAGTTCCGGCCAATGGAATGTCAATGGAAATGTTGGATATAACTGCTGAGAAGCATTTTTAAATGGCAAGGTGCAGGTCCATTTTTGCACCTTTTTTGTCGCCTGGAAGAGAGATCAGATGGCAGGAGTCAGGCAGCCGTCCAGGACCATGTGGCAGCTGGAGCAGGAGGAAAGAGCAGTACAGTGAAAGGAGGGTGGATCCAGATGATCATGCATCCGCCACTGCAGCCCTGGGCCGCCTACTTTCTGGCTTATTTTATGTGTAAAATACATAATTTGTTTTTCTAGACATTTCAAGTTTTTGTGTGTATGTGTGTGTGTGTGTGTGGGTAGAGTGGTTATCTGATTATTTGACGCGGCTAAATCTAATGCTACCTGACTCAATGGCCCTTAGAGGCCCCATTATTTCCGTTTTATATGAGAGTAAACCGACACTCGGAGGTCAGGTAACGTGTTCAAGTTCACACAGTTGGTAAATAGCAGTCCCAAGATTTGCATGTGGACAGCCTGGCCCCACAGCGCCCCCTCTTGAGCGACTGCATAACTCTTTTCGAACTTTGATTCTATTCCTCAAGGACCTGCCAAAAAGGTGTTAATAATAGCAACTTGATTGAGTCCCCACTATTTGCAAGTGCTGCACTGTACAGAAAGCAAATCCTCGAAAGGCTGCGCTGAACCGAGCATGGGAGAGGATGTAGGTGAAGTGGCGAGAGGCTGGAATGGCACCCCAGCCTTTACACGCTCTGAGCACTTTTTAGCGGGGCTGCTTACTGCAATTTTCTTCTCTTTTCCCTGATGTATTTTGAAATTGCAAGTGATAGCTGAGTTCTTTTTGAAGTTCGATAATCCAGACTCCTCTGTACTTCTGTCTAAATTATTCTCTCAAATTGCCTCATCTGGACCCTTCCCTTTGCTTTATGTTGAGAATCTTTGGTGTCACAAAAATCTTATTCATCATATGCGTATGTGAATTCTGGAAAGTAGTTACAATGAGGTACATCTTGTCTTATTGACTCACATCCAAACTCATTACAAGACAAAGAATATGAGGTCTAACAAAAATACAGTAACTCATCAGCTCCAGGCTAACACCTGGAGGTAATTATATGTGAGTTAAGTTACAAATAAAGTCAAGTAATTAAAAGATTTTTTAAACTGTCACTTCTATAAATAGACTGACATTAAAAAAATGATCCCTTTTTAGGCTAGAAAACTTTAGAAAATTAGATACAATATACCCAGTATATACTCAATATTGATTGATGGTCCGTGGAAACACTGTTCTTATGTGTTCTCCCCGCTCTTTAGCTGTTCTTCAACAGGAGAAAATACTTTTCCATGTCACACAATTAGTAGGGTGAACATTCAGTCCAAATTAGACTACCCTTCCCTGAGAAATTATATTATAAAATGTTTATGGTCCTTTTATGATTCCTGGTTATCAACCACACCATTCTTTTAATGGAGTCTTACAGATGAAAGCATGACTTAAAACTTGGAATAAATCCTGCATATAATGACTTTTGCAAATTAGATTCTCTAATTTTCCCAGCCATTTTTTTTCTTGTTGATTCATTATAATAACACAAATAACACCAGTTGGAGAATACAAGAACTACTTTTTAAAGGAAAATAAATCATCCATATAATAGACTGCGAACTACTCAGCTAGTTCTTGAATACAGAAGCAATATTATTTCTGTAGTACTATGAGGTACTATTTAGGAGAAATAGTTAAACATAAAAGCAACTTAAAAAGAAACAAACTCAATAGCTTTGATCACAAAAAAATAAAAATGAGCTTCTCTATGGCAAAAAATGTGGCATACAAAGAAGAAAAAGCATACTACAAAGTTGCAGACATATTTAAGACAAAAATATATAGAGCTGACAGAAATAACTATAAAAAGCCCTAAGATAACAACAGAAGCCTGAGCAGAGATAAAAGATATATAATTAACAAAAAAGGGAAGGGCAAATTGCTAATAACCATAAGAAAATTTATTCTTACAAGCAAGCAAAGAAATGAAGTTCACTGAATACAAGTGATGTGAGTGGACACCCTTCTTTGTTCTTGATCTTGGGGGAAAGCACTGGTCTGTGTTGCTCATAGATTCTCTTTTTGTTTTTTGTTTTTGAGACAGGGTCTCTTTCTGTGTCTGAGCTAGAGTGCAATCCTCTTAGGTCACTGCAACCTCAAGCTTCTGGTCTCAAGGAATCCTCTTGCCTCAGCCTTCCAAGTAGCTGGAACTACAGGCACATAACACCATGCCTGGCTCATTTTTCTATTTTTTGTAGAGACAGGGGTCTTGCTCTTGCTCAGGCTTGGTCTTGAACTCCTGGCCTCAAGCAATCCTCCCACCTCGGTGCTAGGACTACAGGTGTGAACCACTGCACCCAGCCATAGATGCTCTCAATTGCATCGAGAAAGCTCTTTTCTATTCCTAAATTCCTTTTTGTTCCCTATTTCTAAAAGAATACACTATATTGGCAACGATGCAACAAGACAGACACACTATACTCCATGGTGGGCGTGTAACTTTGTACATTCTCTAAAAACCGATTTAGCAGTATGTATCAAATATTTTTGTACTCTATTTTACATCAATACTTTTATTTCTAGGTATATGACTTCAAAAAAGTAATCTGACATATAGTTAAAGATTTATTTATAAAGATATTCATCACAATGTGATTCATAATAGTGGCAAATTGAAACCAGCACAAGGTCAATATTAGAAGAATGATTAAGATAATTATAGTCTAACATAAAAAAGAATCATATGCAACCATTCAATCTCTATTCACAAAGGCTTTTTAATGCCATGGGAAAATGTTTATAAATGGGAACAAAAAGGACTATAAAGATCAGATCTGGTCCAAGAACTTCAGAGCCAAGAAGGTGAGGGGAAGTAGTTTCAGGCAGTAGGGTTCCTGCTCCTGAGTAGGGACACATGCTGGAACCAGATTTCGCGGTGAAGAAGGCTGAGGTAGGGTCACAAGACCAGAACTCGGGGTAAGGGCTGGAATAGGACAGGAAAAAAGAAAGAGAGAGGGTGATCAGTGAGGAAAGGCAGGACAGAGGAGATGAAGACCACAGGATCTTAACGTAAAAACTAAAACGTTCTCCAATGCAGATCTCCCTGCCATGCTCAGTGCCACCGTGAGATCCAGCTCTGCAGAGCAGACCACCCTTTTTCTGTACGCAGAGAAAGAAGGAACAGGAAGGAAGTCCACCAAATGTTCACAGTGAATTTGAGCGGTAGATTATGGATGATTCTTTCCTCTTTATATCTTTTTATGCTTTCAATTTTTAAGAATTCCTTGCACAAGTTCAGAAACATACCATCATGGAACAAGGTAAAAAAGAAGGAAAAGACTTCGAGGTATATCCTTTCACTCCACAAGCAAGTTCCCGGTTGCTTTATAAAATGGACTCCCCCCCCCCCCCCCCAAGTATCCCAGGACATTGCAAATTACCTACGCTGTCTTGAGAGTTTCTCAAATACATGTTTTCTTAAACTTTTGGGTCAGGCTGTCTGACAGTTGGTGGGTAATTTTTTCTTTCAGAACTACTCTTAATATATTCATTTGTCGATTGATTCATTCATTATCTGCTCCCATTAGATGTTGAGGATATTACAAAGATAAAGTCTCTCCACAAGTCTCATGTTCAAGTCCCTTCCATGGTATGTCCTTCAGGAGCAGAGCAAGTGCAGCCAAGCAGGAGGAGAGAATGCTTCTGCCTGAAGAGATCAGGGCCGATTTTGCAGAGGAGATATTTGAACTTCCCCTTAAAGCAAGTGGAATTCCAACAGGTGGAGAGGGGAGGATGCCATTATCTCCCTGAAGGCGGGAACTATTTATTAATGTTTCTCTTGTTCACTGTTGATTCCCCCTGCTATTAGCATTGTCTCTGACATCTAGGAGATGTTCCACAAATATTTGTGGGGTTTTTTGTTTGGTTTTTTTTGTCTTTTTTTTGATACAGAGTCTCGCTTTGTTGCCCAGGCTAGAGTGAGTGCTGTGCCGTCAGCCTAGCTCACAGCAACCTCAAACTCCTGGGCTCAAGCGATCCTCCTGCCTCAGCCTCCCGAGGAGCTGGGACTACAGGCATGCGCCACCATGCCCGGCTAATTTTTTCTATATATGTTAGTTGGCCAATTAATTTCTTTCTATTTATAGTAGAGATGAGGTCTCGCTCTTGCTCAGGCTGGTGCCGAACTCCTGACCTCGATCAATCCGCCCACCTCGGCCTCCCAGAGTGCTAGGATTACAGGCGTGAGCCACTGTGCCCGGTCCACAAATATTTGTTTAATGAACATTTGTGGGCCGGGTGGAGGCAAGAGACAGCATAACCAAATTCTCAGAGGCAGGGAAACAAGATTTATTCATGCAAAAGCTAGTTGACTCTTGCAAAAGGGTAAGCTGCCAGAAGAGGAGCATTCGACGTTTGAACCGGAAAATTATATTGAGTAAAGGCTAAGGAGTACTCAGTAGGTAATCATGCTGGTGGATTGGAAATAGTAATCTGAATCATTTTCAAAATCAATAGGATAGATCAAAGGTGAAGGAACCAATTATAAATCTTTTAAAAGGAAATTGAGGAAATGTGGACAGGGCCGGATATTTGAAAATGTGGAGGAATTATTGTTCATTTTGGTGTGATAAAAAATATTTTGATAGGCTGGGCGTGGTAGCTCACGCCTGTAATCCTAGCACTCTGGGAAGCCGAGGAGGGAGGATCATTTGAGCTCAGGAGTTCGAGACCAGCCTGAGCAAGAGCGAGACCCCGTCTCTATTAACAAAATAGAAAGAAATTAGCTGAACAACTAAAACCATAAATATATTAAAAAAATAGCCGGGTATGGTGGTGCATGCCTGTCATCCCAGCCACTCGGGAGGCTGAGGCAGGAGGATCGCTTGAGCCCAGGAGTTTGAGGTTGCTGTGAGCAAGGCTGATGCCACGGCACTCTAGCCTGGGCAACAGAGTGAGACTCTGTCTCAAAAAAAAAAAAAAAACAAACAATTAGCAATCTTTTAGAGAAGCATAAGAAAATATTTACCAGTGAAATAATCTGAAGTCTCAATTTTCTGTGAAATCATCCTGGAGACTTTGGGCTAAGGGAATGTATGGAAACAAGCCTGGCCTGCATTGCTAACCACTAAGCTCAGGGGGTGGCAAAGGAACTTTCTGGGGAGATGGAAATCTTCTATATGTTGTTTGGAGTGGCAGTTAAGGAAAAATATAAAAAATGTATTTTTGATATACATTTATAAAAAAATCCACGCATTTTACATATATAAATTTTATGTGGAAAAACTGGTTGATGACTAGATTAGGTTCTACTCTTTTCTAGTAAAAAGAGAATTTTACTATTCTCTTCAATTTTTGTATATGTTTGAAAAATTCCATAATATAAAGTAAAAAAGAAAAAAGGGAAAAAAAAGAGAAAAGAAAGGAAAACAAGAAAGAGAAGAAAAAAGAAATTTGCTCTAGTGCTGGAAACAGGAAAATTATTTAAATTACAGTGGTGGCCTGAGATACCAGGAGACAGATTAACAGCGACACCTTTCAGGTTAAAACGGGCAAGAAGCCCCCTCATTTGCCTCGAGTGGGTTCTGCCTCGCTGGAGCACTAACACGGCGTCATGGTATCGCAGAAAAGGGGATGGGTTGCTTCGACCCAGGCATTTCAAGGACAGAGCACAAAAGAATTCATTCCATTCTTTTTTCTGATCCAGTTCTCATTTTCTCCAGCCAGCGTCACTGTCAGCATCATCCAAATGCCCACTTGATATTCTCATCCATAAACTGGCTACTCCATCATCTCTGAAGGAAAAAACAGAGAAGAAATTTTCTTTGATGTGCTTTTGGTTGCAGGATTGAGACTTTCTCAGACTACTTAATAACACACCGGGGAGGAAAGATATATAGCGGTTTCCCGGGCAGGGCTTAATCCTAAAGGATCTAGCAAGGAGATGAGTGTTCCTGGGTGTCTTGCTTCTACCAGGACTGTAACCACAGAACACACCATATTTTGCCATTTTCCTGTCTGTAGATTTTCTGTTTTATTTTAATATTTAAACGGTAGCAATCTCTCTGGGCACATTTTTCTGCAGATTTGGTATTACGACGTCAAAAATCACGATTGCTTGATGCAACAGGTAGCAGCGATGGTTGGGGGAAGTTTCCACAAGGCTGACTGGTCTTGACCGTGTTCAAATGTAAACAACAGGCTCCAACGCAGTGTGAGCAACGGGAGCAACCATTGGTCCAAGGTTTACAATAAATACCGAATTACCAAATATATTCAAATGAGGTCAAGCATGCCGTCACAGAGGTACGCTGACAAGGGTCAAAGAGCACGTTACTGGAGGCGGCCCCAACCTGGAAGCGAATTACGATCCCGGCATCTGTTCCTTGCTCCTTCCCTTTTAACAGAAAGCTGGTTTTGGTCAGGCTGGTCCTCATCCCTCACACAGCCTCCTGCATGAAGGGGAGCTGCCCCCTGCCCAAGCTCCAGGAGTCAGCCTGCTCAGTCGGAGCTCACCTGTTCCCTTACCAGTCATTTCTTTAGAAATTAACTTCTGTTTCCCCTCTTAAACGTAAACTGCATGAGAATGTGGATATTCATCTTCTTTGCCAAGAACCTAGCCCAGTGCCTGGCTCATAGTTCTTACTTAATAACTGTTTAATGGATTCATTTTTTTCATAACTCTCCAGCAAACACTAATCGAGCACCTACTACATGTCGGGGACTGTTCTGAGTGCCGGGGTTGCAAAGACACGTAAGACTCAAGAAGTCTGGTGGGGAAAACAGACGTGTAGACGAGTGCCCAACAATACACCCTAGTAAACACTGTCCTAAAGTTATACATAACAGTTTGAGAGGGCACAGAAGGAGCTATCGATTTTCCCTGCAGGACTTGGGCAAGGCTTCCCAGAACTTCAGACTTTGCAGCAGATCCGGCAGGATGAGTCGATTTGGCAGGTGAAGGATTAATGTGACCACATAACTTGTTGCCCAAACCAGGACACCTTGAGGAGTGAAGGCAGGAGGATTAATAATTATACCAGGCAACAGGTGTAAATAGAGATTAATAATTACACTGGACAACAGGTGTAAACCAGGCCACACGATCACTCTTGGCCCCAGGAGTGGTGTGGGCGAGGACAGAGGCTGGAGGAAGCACGTGGGAATGGCAGGAACTCCAGCGCGCTGGAGCGTGGAGCGAGGCAGGCGGCAGGAGAGGCTGAGGCTGCAGCCGCTGGGGGAGGGCCAGGGCGCTGTCCTGGCAAAGAGCCTCAGCTGGGTCCCGGGCCAGGGGAGCACCGCGGCCAGACCGGCAATAGCTCTAGCAGACATGCAGAGAAAGGAACTGGAGGCGCACAGACAAGAGGGGAGAGGCCGGCAGAAGGCTGGTGCAGTGGTTATTGGGGGGATCATGGACACCCCGACCTCAAGCAGTATGGGGAAGGGGGTTTAGGAGAAAAGACATGCATACCCCAGGTACTCCTGAGGTGGAGCTGCCTGACCTGCAGGTGGGGAGGGGAAGGTGGGAGGGAAAAGAAGAAATGGATAATGCTTAAGTGTCCGGCCCAGGTGACCGGTGGCATCGGCTCTTTTTCCCCTTCTGTGGTGACCGTGAGAATGACCTCGGCTGCTCGGCCGACTCTGAGAGTTGACCAGGAGCAGATACAGGAAACTGAATCTTGCAGGGGCCGAGTGCCAAGCCAAGTGACCAAGCCAAAACCCGAGTCGCTTAATCCATGGGGTCAGCACAGGTGGAAAAGAAGGAGTCAGGGGGCCTGGAGGGTGGGGCTCCAGGGTGGGGGTAGAGCAGGGAAGTCCGAGAAGGAGAAGCTGGTTTTATGCTGATTTCCAAGCACGCTTTTGTGGTTTGCATCCTGTGCACTGAGAGTCATGATTCGGAGTGCAGCAGGGGCTGGCTGGATGGCCACAGGGGAGAGTGAGTGAGCCACAGCCCCCAGGGTGGGCGGCAGGCTGGGGGGCAGAGGAGGTGGATCTGTAAGCAAAGCAAGGTCGTGGAAGCGATGCATGTTGGGGTGCTCAGAGGAGGAAGGAGCTCAGTACACATGAACAAACTGGCATTCTGTTTTGTCTATGAGTCCCTTGTGAGGTGTTTCTTTTTACATTATTACTTTTTTTATTGTGGTAAAATATGCATGACATAAAATTTATCATTTTAGCCATTTGTAAATGTACAATTTAGTGCCTTTAAATACATCCACAAGGTTGCACAACCATCACCATTATCTGTACCCCAAGTTTTTCATCAACAAAGTAGAAACTCTGTACCCACTAAGCAATAACTTACCATTCTCCCCTGCCCTCAGCCTCTGGTAACCTCTGTTTTACTTTCTATCTCTAGGAATTCGAATATTCTAGCTATCTCATGTAAGTAGAATCATATAATATTAGTCCTTTTGGGCCTGGCTTTTTTACTTAACAAAATGTTCTCCGGGTTCATCTATGTTGTAACATGTATCAGAATTTTATTTCTTTTTATGACTGAAGAATATTCCATGGTGGTATACACCACGTGTTGTTTATCCATTCATCCGTCAATGGACACTTGGGTTGCTTCTACTTTTTGACTATCGTGAATAATGCTGCTATAAGCTTGGGTGTACTCAATATCTGCTCAATTCCCTGCATTCAAGTATTTTGAATATAATACCCTGAAACAGAATTACTGGATCATATGGTAATTTCATGTTCAAGTTTTTGAGGAACTGCCACACTATTTTCCACTGTATTACATTCCCATCAGCCATGCACGAGGGTTCCAAGTTCTCTACATCTTTGCTGGCACTTGCTTTTTTCTCTTTGTTTTTAATGTAGCCATCTTAGTAGGTCCTTGTGAGTTAAGAGTAAGATCGTCTCCCTCACACCAAACATGCTCTTTGATGAAGAAAATTGAGTTCCAGGTCTGATGACTGAGGACTGGCCTCTGGGCTCCGTGAGCCACTCTGTGAGGTCTTGTCTGAGCTGACCTCTCTCTAAGGCTGTGGGTACACACGCAGCAGCAACGAAATTCATGTGGGAGTTCCTGCCAATGAGTCTTACAAAACTTTTTACACTTTATACGTTGGAAAATCTTTCAGTAGGGCACTTAGTGATGTTAGGTGGGAGAACTGAGTATAGACCCCCCCTCCACCAAGAGGCACTTTATCTAGACCATATTTCATCATTTTGCAAGGTGGCTCATAGCAGTGTTACCAATGGACTTAAGACAGCTGGCATTATGATTTCCAAAGGCCTGGGTGTGCTTGTCACACAATATATAGCTTAAGGAGCAGAGATGGAGCCTCATGATGCTTCCAAGTCATTCAGTCCTAATCAGATCCATAGCTACTGTATAAACATGAAAACACAACAAGAAGCTACTAGGCTTGTAACTGTTGACCACTAATTTTATTTTTATTATAAAAGTAATTTCTTTCTTTCTTTCTTTCTTTCTTTCTTTCTTTCTTTCTTTCTTTCTTTCTTTCTTTCTTTCTCTCTTTTCTCCCTTTCTCTCTCTCTTTCTTTCTTAGAGTCTTGCTCTGTCGCCTTGGCTAGAGTGCAGTGGCATTATCATAGCTCACTGTAACCTCAAACTCCTGGGCTCAAGCAATCCTCCTGTCTCAGCCTCCTAATAGCTGGGACTACAGGTGTGAGCCACCATGCCTAGCTAATTTTTCTGTTTTTAGTAGAGATGGGGGTCTTGCTCTTGCTTAGGCTGCTCTTGAACTCCTGACCTCAAGCAATCCTCCTGCCTCAGCCTCCCAGAGTGCTAGGATTCCAGGCGTGAGCCACCATGCCCAGCCAGTAATATATTTTCAATAAGAAATGTTAAAAATGAAAGACAAAGAAGAGAAGGAAAGCCACTGTGACTATTCCCCAGAGATAGTCATCATTAAGAGTTTAATTTATAACCTTCCTAATTTTAGGTATAAAATTATACCTATTATCTTACATGTTACCTTGAAACGTGCTTTTCTTTCTTTCTTTTTTTTTAAACTTAACAATAGATTAAGGATCCCTTTCTGGGTCAGGACACATACACCTGCCTTCATCTTTTAGGGGCTTGGGTAATAGTCAGTTGTGTGGATGCATCAACATTTATTTAACTATTCGCTGTGACAATCAGTGCTTCCAGGAAACATCCTTGAACATATTACCTTCATGTTCTTACATGATTAGCTTAGTTTTTAAAAGAATAACAAGACTTAGCAGGCTGGGCACGGTGGCTCACGCCTGTAATCCTAGCACTCTGGGAGGCCAAGGTGGGTGGATTGCTCGAGGTCAGGAGTTCGAAATCAGCCTGAGCAAGAGTGAGACCCCATCTCTACTATAAATAGAAAGAAATTAATTGGCCAACTAATATATATAGAAAAAATTAGCCGGGCATGGTGGCACATGCCTGTAGTCCCAGCTACTCGGGAGGCTGAGGCAGCAGGATTGCTTGAGCCCAGGAGTTTGAGGTTGCTGTGAGCTAGGCTGACGCCACGGCACTCACTCTAACCTGGGCAACAAAGCGAGACTCTGCCTCAAAAAAATAAAAAAATTAAAAAAAGACTTAGCAGTGTGATTTAGGCAATGATCTGCGAAAAATCTACTAAAGACACCTACCACTTCTACGCTTTGGTGTTTCTGCGACACACTGAGGAGACGCTGACCTCTAGTTGAAGAAGTACCTGACACGCCGAAAGGGTGAGGGTGTTTCCCAGGTCTAGCTCTCTAACCCCTGTACCTACCTGCCTCCCACCTTCCACTGAAGATTCATATCATAGGGGCCCATTATCATCTAACCATTTTTAAGTGACATTGAGTACATTTCACATTTTTGTGCAACAATTATCACCTTCCACCTCCAGAACTGTTTTCATATTGCAGAACTGAAACTCTGTACTCATTAAACAATAATTCCTCATTCTCCTCTTCCGCCCCCAGCCCTGGCAACCACCATTCTAATTTCCGTCTCTATGAATTTGACTATTCTTGGTACCTCATGTAAATGGAATCATATAGTATTTTTCACTTTATGACTGGCTTGTTTCATTTAGCATAGTGTCCTCAAGGTTCATTCATATGTAGGTTGGGTGACAATTTTGTTTCTTTTTAAAGCTGAATAATATTCCATTGATTTTTTTTTTTTTTTTTGAGGCAGAGTCTCACTCTGTTGCCCCGGCTAGAGTGCCATGGTGTCAGCCTAGCTCACAGCAACCTCAGTCTCCTGGGCTCAAGCAATCCTCCTGCCTCACCCTCCTGAGTAGCTGGGATGACAGGCATGTGCCACCATGCCTGGCTAATTTTTTCTATTTAGTTTTAGTTGGCCAATTAATTTCTTTCTATTTTTAGTAGAGACAGGGTCTCACTCCTGCTCAGGCTAGTTTCGAATTCCTGGCCTTGAGCGATCCTCCCGCCTCGGCCTCCCAGAATGCTAGATTTACAGGTGTGAGCCACCGTGCCTGGCCTCCATTGAATATTTATACTACATTTTGTTTATCCATTCACCTATCTATGGACACATGGGTTGTGTTTTCACCTTTTGGTTGTGGTCTGGTGCCCAGACTAGAGTGTAGTGGTGTGATCATAGCTCACTGCAACCTCCAAAACCTGGGGTCCAGCGATCCTCCTGCCTCAGCCTCCCCAAGTGCCAGGATTATAGGCCTGAGCCCCTACACCGAGCCAACAAGCTATTCTGACTGAATTTTCTTGCTAAGAAGAGGGGAGGAAAAAGATTGTGGGTGAACAACCATGCATTCCTTTTATCTCCTCCATCCTGTCTGAGAGCTTATGTGCAGTATCTTATTTAATCCTTCCAACAACCTGACGAGGTGGGGGTTTCACCAGTGCACAATGAGGAAACCGGAGCTATGAGGGTTAAGCGCTTGTTCAGAATCACAAACTGAACATCTTGAGTGGCAGGGAGGGTGGGGGGCACTGGGAGAGTCAGTCAAGCCTTCCGGCACCCTACGTCTTACCCTGAAGCCCTCTAGTAATTCAGGGTCAACCACTACTACTCCAGAGCTTTACAAAGATTTGCTTTCCCATTTTCTTTTTTTTGTTGTCTATTTCCTATTTCCCAGGAGTGATTAACAACAGAATCCTTAAAATGAAGAACTCCTTGCTGTTTACAGGCAGCAGAAGAGAGAAGGAGGATGCTCTGAGGACATCGTGCACCAGTCTGCCACAGGTTGGTCAGAGAAGCAGCCCTGGCTTGAGCTGTGAGAGACAGGTGTGCGTTTCCCTCTTACCTGAAAGACCTGCTTGAAGAAATTCTAGTAAATCTGTCATTTGTGTAAACTCAAGGTTTGTGCCAGAAAGCAGATATATCTGCTCTTGTGTGCAATTTTTGGTTTTTTTAAAAAAAAGTAAATTTCAGTGCACAACATACCTGGCACAATTGACAAGAAGGAATTGGGGAAGACTAAAGCAAATTCCCCTGAAAAAAATAGCCAAACAAAGCGGAGAAGGCTGAGATGGAGAGGAGCTTAGAAGGACAAGTGTTTTGCCCTTGCTCTGTGGGCAGGTGACTGGCATGTGATCAGGTGATGGGCTGGTGATCACTGCATCTCTTTTCCGTTTGAGTCTTGAGGATGGAGCACCAGAAATGTGAGAAAAGAGAGACATTTCTGAGTTCGCTTCCCTTCTTCCTTCTGATGGCAGCGCTGGAAAGACAACCCAAGGCTAACCCTCTTAAAGCAGGCAAAGGAATGTTCGCCCTTTCATTCATGGGGAAAGAGACTGTTGTCTTTCTTTACTAGGAGGCTCAGAGCCAATGAAGGCAGAAGATAAGAGCCCTGAGAGAGTCCTAAGGAAGGAGTGTTGAAGTTCAAGTATAAATTCTACTTAGGCAGAGAGAAATCATACTTAAACTAAGCTCATAATAAGTTACTTTTAAAAAGTAAAAGTTGGCTGGACTTGGTGGCTCAGGCCTGTAATTCTAGCACTCTGGGATGCCGAGGTGGGAGGATTGCTTGAGGTCAGGAGTTTGAGACCAGCCTGAGCAAGAGTGAGACCCCCTGCCTCTACTAAAAACAGAAAAACTTAGCCGGGCATGGTGGTGCACACCTGTAGTCCCAGCTACTTGGGTGAGTGAGGCGGTAGGATTGCTTGAGCCCAGGAGTTTGAGGTTGCTGTGAGCTAGATTGTGCCATTGCATTCTAGCCCAGCCAACGGAGTGTGACTCTGTCTCAAAATAAATAAATACATAAAAAAGACAAGACTATGAATTATGGCTAGTAATTTAAAAATAATGTCACATAAATTTGTCTTTTAAGTTTTAGAAACACTCAAATTTACTTAGTTTTTGAAATAGTTAACTCAAAAAAGTGTACAGTAAAAATTCCCTCTTGCACCTTGTCACCCGGCTCACCCATTTCCAGTTCCTCAATTCCAGAAAATCACCCGTAACAGTTTTGTGTATCTGACAGGAGTTTCTTGATTGCTAAATTTATTTTGGAAGTTTTGCTTTTGCTTCACATTGCAATGCTTAGCTCTTTCAATAGAGTATTATTTTAAAAAGAAGAAGTGGAAGCCACATCTACTTCTGTCAACTGAGGAGCAGCTGGAGCATTACAGGAAACCCCCAGGGCGGCACACTGCCCCTCGCTGGGTGCCCTAGGTGGGCCGATGAAGCTCGAATGGCAGAGAGGCCCTGGTGGGTGCTAAGATGCAAATTTGAATGTGGAAGTGACCATAAAATCATGAGTTAAAGCCAAACTTTTACAATGCAAGCTCCAAACATATAAACGCTGGTAAAGCATATACAAAAACTACACTCAGAAATTTGAGAAATAGGAGGTAAAGAGAGGGCAGACACTATATTCACAGAAAAGACTTCAAGGCACAAGTAGAGAAAATCAGAGTTAGGACTGAGGACATTAGACACAGGTGCTGGAGGCTTTTTGGAGTCCAGGGGATGTTGCATTTTCTCGTGCTATCTTTTTTTTCTGATGAACTTTCTCATTAGAGTTGAGCAAAGGCTAAGGAGAAAATGGCAAACTCCAGCCTGAAGACGAGAGTCCGAGAAGCAGGCAGAATATTGTGTAGTGCTTGAGGGGCCTTCGCATTTATTGTGTCGGTTAGAGAAGACACCTCCATGTATCAGAATTATTTTTATTTGCTTTGGAGTTGGACACACTTAAAGTGTAGGTATTTATCAGGTGCAGATCACTCAGTAACAAGTGTTTATGGAGCACTGGGTGTTCTTTCCTAGGCGCTGGGAACAGAGCTACGCAAATGGACACGTTCCTGGTTCTCATGAGTTCACACTGAGAAGAGGGGATCAGGGGTTGGGGGCCAGGTCTCCTGGAGAAGGTGACATGTGAGTTGAGGTCTGAGGCTAAAGGCTACCATGCAAAGAAGGAACGAGAGTGTTCCAGGGAGAAAGAGCGGCCAATGCAAAGGCTCAGAGATGCCACGGAGTTGCTGGCATTTGAGGGACAAAATGGACGAACATAGTGGATGGGGGGAGAGGGGTGTGAGATAAAGCTGGAAAGGTAAAGAGGGAAGAAGGAGAAGGAGAAAGACGAGGAGGAGGAGGAGGAGGGGGAGGAGAGAAGAAAGAAAGGAGGAAGAGTAGGAGGGAAGGCTCTAGTATGCATTTTTGATGACCTAAAAAGAAACAATCACTGTCTTCTCTAAACCCTTGTAATAATATAAATCACACCCTTGGCACTTGGCTAATTTAAAGTTGTTTGTGTACATGTCTTCTTTCTTCAGTTAGATGGCCAACGTTGAGAGCAAGATTTTTGTTTCTTAAGTGTCTACCAGTAAGCCTTCACAAGTCAGAGGTACTCAGCAGGTATTTACAGACTAAATACATGGAATCCAGGCCCGGTGCGGTGGCTCATGCCTGTAATCCTAGTACTCTGGGAGGCCAAGGCAGGCGGATGGCTCAAGGTCAGGAGTTCGAAACCAGCCTGAGCAAGAGCGAGACCCTGTCTCTACTAAAAAATAGAGAGAAATTAATTGGCCAACTAGAAGTATATAGAAAAAATTAGCTGGGCATGGCAGTGTGTGCCTGTAGTCCCAGCTACTTGGAAGGCTGAGGCAGGAGGATAGCTTGAGCCCAGGACTTTGAGGTTGCTGTGAGCTAGGCTGACACCACGGCACTTTAGCCAGGGCAACAGAGTGAGACTCTGTCTCAAAAAAAAAAAAAAAAAACACCAAAAATACATGGAATACAGATACTGTACCTTGCTGAATAACTGAGTGACTAGAAGGCATCATATTTGTGTCCAAGGTTGTCAATGTGTTCTACGCTTTATGGTGCGTCCTCTCTCTCTTTCTTTCCCTCTCTCTGCCTTCCTCTTTCCATGGAAGAAAAGAGTGGCTAATGAAAACATTTGAAAAGGCATTCCGTTCACAAGTTAAGCTCAGCAGCTTTTGAACTTGTTCTAAATAGTTGAATGATTTCATTATCCTCACCAGCATCTTGTTCATCTCTCCTAGTCAGACACTGCTTAATGAGGAGCTAAGTAGACAAAGAAAATACTCTGGTCTGCATCTCTGTCCGCCAAAAGACAAGGTTTCCTGCTTAGTGATAGATCTATTGGTTTGATGTCTTCTTGAAGTTCTCTACCATGTTGAGTGTACAACAAATTGCAAGACTGGGATTCCAATTCCAAGTTGATATTATGAAGCAAAAAAGGGAACAAGGTTTTTTTTTTAGAGACAAGGCCTTGCTCTGTCGCCCAGGCTGTAATGCTGTAGTGCAGTGGCATCAAGTGTCGTCATCATAGCTCACTGCAGCCTCAAACTCCTGGGCTCAAGTGATTCTCCCACCTCAGCCTCCTGAATAGCTGGGACTATGGTCACGGGCCATCATGCTTAGCTAATTTTTAAAATTTTGTTTTGTCTTGCTATGCTGCCCAGGCTCGTCTTGAACTTCTGGCCTCACGAGATCCTTGCACCTCAGCCTCCCAAAGTGGTAGGATTATAGGTGTGAGCCACTGTAGCTGGCCTAGGAATAGGTTTTAAGGTAGGCAAATTCCACCACTTATTACTGGTGGACAGGACAGTGGAGATCCTGGAGACCATAACATTTGCTGGGTCACCGTGGGTCAGATTATCTTCTTGATATTCCACACTCAACTCCACAAACTCCCTGCAACGTGACCCAGTCTGCAGCCGTGGGCACATCCCACGCTCCTTGCAGTTCGTGCTCCTGCAGGCAGCTTCCTCTCTCCTGGGAGACCACATTCCCCCCCCCCCCCCCCCCCCCCCCCGCCCCCCCCCCCCCCCCCCCCCCCCCCCCCCCCCCCCCCCCCGCCCCCCGCACCCCGTCCCCCCAACCTCCACCCTCCATCCTACTAGACCAGAGTGTGAAGCCCTCCTCAGCTTGTCCTTGCTGCAGGCAGAGCCCGTTCCACCTTCCTCAGAGCTAACAGCACTTGGTTTTTCATTCTCTCAGCTCATTTTCCGTAAAAATCACTTGACTCACCCAATGGACTGTGTCCTTCCTGAGGGCGCAGATTTCTCTTATTCATCACAGAAGATCAATAGATATTTGTTTTAGTGAATGAACCCACATTTCAGTTTTAAATAGAGCATTAACAGGATTGTGCATTCGGCCCTCTTCTTCTAAATTTCAGTTTAAATAATGACTAAGTTTTAGATATCTTGGCTATGCGCTGTCCTGCCCAGCATCTATCAGGCACGTGTCCATTGTGCAGATAACTCAGATTTACTTGTCTGAATGAGAAGTCAGTCTCGAAAAGTAAGTTTGATTTGTTGATTCAAACTAAAAAAGAACATTACTGTTTTGATTGACATCTACTGCTGGACCGCTGGGTGATATTAACTGATGCCACCAAGAAGGCTGATTCATTCAACTGTCAACAGGCAGGGTAGAGAAGGGGAGAGCCTGTGGGAGTGGATCCCGGCCCTGCTCTTGCTGAGTAGTACAATGATGAATGTCACACTCCCTCGTGTACAAAATAAGCATGAATGGTGGATCTGTAAGGTCATTGTAAGGGTTACATCGGAAAACATCTAAAGTACTAATTAGGTGACTGGCACATAGCAGGGGCTCATTAAATCTGAAGGAGCAAACCGGTGGCCTGAGGGCTATATTTGCCCACCCTGACTTTTAAACTGTTGAGTTTGTTCATTCGAAGTTCTCCACTTTGTGTTGAGTGCTAGGCACTATTTTAAACACGTCTCCACGTTTTATTCCCCATCTTTTATCCTTGCAGCATAATTACTACCCTTATTTTACAGGTGAGGAAAAGTAGACAAAGAAGTAACTGAGTACACGTATTTTGCAGCTGAAACTTGTATGTAAGTCCCAAAGGAGTCAGTGTCTCTCACTCAACCTCATCCTAGCAGAATCAAAATGAGGTACCTTTACAAAAGCAGGTGGAGGCCAGGCCAGGGGGCTCACACCTGTAATCCCAGCCTTTGGGAGGCCAACGTGGGAGGATCCTTGAGCCCAGGAGTTTGAGGTTACAGTGAGTTACGATGCACTCCAGGCTGGGTGACAGAGCAAGACCTGTCTCTAAAAACAAAAACGGACAAACAAAAAGCCAGTAGAGCAGAGAGGACACAAGTTTGGCTTCTGGAGCCAAGTTTAAGTCCTGGTTCCATATCTTACTAATTGCACAACCTTGGAAAAGTTATTTCTGTGCCTGGGTTTCCTCACCTAGAAAGTGAGGATAATCATAACACCTGCTTCTCTGGGGTGTTATGAGGGTTGGATAAAATACTTAGTGTATGCATAAGTCCTTGATCCCTGTCATTAGGAATGTCTTATGACCCTTCTTTCTCTCCTCCCCACCACTTTCCTTCCTACCCCATCACAGGCAAAGCTTTACTCATTTATGTGAGCTGCTGCAAAGCCACATGCCTTTAGGGAGAAGAGAGGTGGCAGAAATATATGATGTAACTTGTGGTGAACTGGAGACAGGATGAATAATAGAAAATATGAGGTGGCCTGTAAGGAATTGGAAAGTGCAGGATTATGTGAAGGTATTCAAATAAAAACATTTTAAAATGCCGTGCTGGCCACATGAATTAAGGTTGGCCCTTGTTCATTTACTTGCTTGGCCCCTGGAGGTATCTGGGTATATTTTGCAGCTTACACATTCAGAAAGGCCCAAAAGGAGTCAGTTGTACACAAGCTCATCTTTTGCTAGGCACAATGAAGCTCTTTGTAGAGCAGATACAGCTGCAGCTAAAAACTGTGCTCTAAAACCAGATTACCCTTTCCAAGCTCTGGGTGCAAGGGTGTGGAGTTTCAGCCAAATTTAATCTCCAACCACATTATATATAGTAAAGACCACCAGTACAACACTTAGCACATACGAGAACCTTTTTGTTTGTGCCTCTCCCATCAACTATAGGCATGGCTAGGCTCTGTAGCTAGGTTCTATGGTATTATCTGTGATTTTAGATGGCTCTAACATCAATTAGACACAACTCCAGTTAATTCTATCAGAAATCCATTTTTAAAAGGCCTCGGTCTTATATAAACTTATGTGCAAAGCTGTGGCTTGTGTTCATGTGACCAGCCGGGATGTATGAACACGGAGGCCTGTTGGTGGGCAGCGTAGATGGAGGCAGGGCTCAAATTCACACCACACCTGTTTGCTGGAGCAGAATAGCAAGTGGGGAGGACAGGATGACCACAGACACTGTTCAAAATGGGCAGGACGCACGGGGTTCAGGGGCATTTTGACACTGGGATGAGGCCCAGGAAGGGCCTACAGATCTGAGATGTAGAAGCTCCCATCTGAACGGGGTAGGACGCAGCAAGAAAGAATTCAAGTGGGTGATGCTTGCAAGGCCACAGAGGGAAGCGGGTATGGGGCGAAGAGGAAGGGCCCCCGCTTCCACGGGGGCAGGTGCCTGCAGAACCAGGCTGCCTACCATGGGACTTGGCTATATTCATTCTGCATTTTTTTTCCCCCAAGCAAGCTTATAATGGAATCACTATGGAAACAGAATTCATGTACCAGAAATCTATTTTTCACCTAAATTTTGTTTGAACGCTTTGCTTTGTTTTTCGAATGCTTTGAATCGGTGAGGTGAAGCATCCCTGAGTTTAGAATTTGGTCTGAATCCAGAAGCTCAGCCCAGAAAAGCACCCCATCACTGGTTCGCCAACCAAAAAGTCTCACAAGCTTTCTAAGAGAATTTATGAAGTTAGTCTACTGACTTGAACTACTTTCTCAGATGGGAAAAAAATAACGTTGAGCCGCCAGACGTGGAGACCAGGGTGCAATGACGAATTTTATAAACGTGGAAAAGAGGAACTATCCATCAAGCCAGCTAGCACTGCTCAAGTACTCCTCACGGGACATTTTCTCACCGGTGGGACGTCATGTCTCCGGTAACACCACCATCACTGCTGGGCTGAGCTCGTCCATACTTTGCAGCTCCATGTGCAGACATTCAGAAATATATTCTAAATTTACGGCCAACAGGCAGGCAGGAAGGCAGGATTCGCTCCTGTCCATCACTTGCCTTTCTTCTTAATTCAGAAGCAAACATACATAATTTGTTCTTCGCCTCGTTTTTATTTAATTACTTTGTCTTTTCCCAAGTGACGGTGTTTGACCCAGGTGAGTCACCCAATATGTGCAAAAAGAAACAAACCCAGTGCATGGGACACTTGCCAGGGATATCCTGATCCTACAGAAGCAAGTTTCCTCCCACCCCGCCCAGAGTTACCCTCCGTTCTCTGTTTCGGCAGCGTCGCCGCCCCTCCGCCCGTGTCGGGGCGCCGCGAGTCAGCTCCCGCCAGGAGCGCCCGGGGCCCCCCGGTCCCCGCCGCCCCCGCAGCGCGCCGGCCTCCCCCCGCCCCCGGCGCCCGCTCCGCAGCCAGCGCAGGCGGCGCCCGGCTCTAGGACCGCGGGGGACGCGGGCAGGCGCCGCCGCCCGCCCCGGCCCCGCCCCCGGCCGCGCGCGGGGTGGGGCCGGCCGCGCTCCCCGCACGCGCTCCCGGGCCGCGGGGGCGGGCGCCGCGGGGTGGGCGGGGCCGCGCGCGGGGCGGTCCGGGCGCGGGCGGGGCCGCGGGGCCGCGCGGCTGCGGGCGGAGCGGGCATTAGGGCCTCGGCGAGCCGCTTCCCAGCCGCTGGGCGGGGTGTGCGGCGGGAGGCTTCGCGGGCAGGCGCGGGCCCCGAGGCAGCGGCTGCGCCCTGCGCCGGGGCGGAGCCGGGGGCGGGCGGGCGGGCGGCCGGCAGGCGGGGGCTGGGGCCCGAGGCCGGGAGTGCCTGAGCGCCGGCGGCGACGACGGCAGCGGCAGCCCAGCAGGCCCGGAGCGAGGGTGCGCGGCGGCTCGGGGTCCGCCCGCGGGCTGCAGTGCGAGCGGGCGGCCCGGCTGCCCTCCTCCCCCGCCCGCCGCCGCCGTGATTGGGTGGAAGATGGCGCTGGGCGGATGGAAATCCTAATGACAGTCTCCAAATTCGCCTCCATCTGTACCATGGTAGGTGCTGCGGGCGCCCGGCGGGGGGCGGCCCGGGACCCCTCGGGCGGCGGCGCGGCGCTGGTCCCCGCCCCTCGCCGCGGGCCTGGCGCGGGGGCGGCGGCGGGCGGGCGGGCGCGCGGGGCATTAGCCGCCCCGGCGGCGGGGGAGGGGGAGCCGCCTGGCGGGCCGGGGCGGCGCGCGGCGGCCGTGAGGGGGCGACCGCCCTGGACGTGGCGGGCGGCTGCGCCGCTCCCGCCTTCCCGCGGCGCGGGGCGCGGGCCGAGGCGCGCCCGGCCTGTGGGGACGCGGGGGGTGGGCGCGCGCGGCCCGGAGCGCGGCCCCGGGCTGGGGTCCGGGGAAGGGGCGCGGAGCGGCGCCGGTTCCGCTTCCGTGTCCCCGGGCGGGCGCGGGTCTGCGGGCAGGAAGGAAGGGTCTCGGACGGGCGGGCGGGCTGGCGCTCATTCCTGCCCCGGGAGAGGACGGAAGTCAAGTGCAGATTTCCTCCTCGCGCCGGGCCCCGGGCCGGGGGAAAGGGGGGTGTGTGAGGGTGGAAACTTTAAATAAGTGCTGTTGAAATTTTCTCCATTTTCTTCTCTCTCAAAGGCACGGGCTCTCTCGTTGCCAGCCATGTGTCCAGGTGGCAGTCTTGTCACTGGGAATCCGCGTTAATCTTGAAAAGCAGCATTAGCTTTCCTGTCATTTGTTTACTTCAGCACACCAGACACATCCATGCGTGGCTTTTCCGTGTGTCTGCGCGGGGACCGACGGCAAGGGCGATTGTTATTTGTTTTATTGGGGCTTTTTAAATAAGGGGAAAGTGCTAATAATGCTCGTTCAGAGTCCCGAATTCAGCAAAAACGTGGGCGCGTTTAAAACTCGGTGTTTCCTGCTTGGCCAAAAGGACCACAGTTTTCCACATGATGAGACAAATTAGCTTCATTAGCTGCTTATGAGCTTATCTATAGGGATCCTAATTTATGAGTCATCACCGAAAAAAAGTTATTCTTTGCAACGTGGGCCTAGTGGTTATGTTACTAAAGACTTCTGAAATCTTCTGTTTCGTGTCTCACTGGCCCCTTTAAAAAAATGTAACCGATTTCATGTAGGAGATCCCCAAGCAGTCTTCCATTCAAGGCTGGTACATTTTATGTATTTTTCTTGAACGAGTGGTGACTCAGATTAGCAAGATGCTATGGAAGCATATTCTTTATTGCACGCGGAGGAACAGTATAAAACATGGCTGAAATCAGGTGGACTTAAAATCTGTGGTCTTAAAGAAATCATACTGAAAGATGAATCATTGAAGAATTTATGCCGCCAAGTGGATGATTGTTCTTTCTCACAATTTACCTTTCAGGAAAGCATTGGTATTAAAGGGACTACATTAAAAGGATTTTCCGAGAATTCTTTGTGCTAATTGTCTTCAGATATGCCAATTATTATCTTATTCGATCTCAAAAAACGTGATGATTAGGCCTTTTTACTGCGATAATTTTAACATATTGCTGAGCTGCACCCATCCTTGGGTCATAGTTCCTTGTCAAAGTCTAAGGTTTCAGAAGTGGTGTGATGCTCTTTCCTGTTGTTCATTCACACAAGTATTGTATATCAGGTATACATTTGGCACCTACTAACTGCTAGAGACTTGCTGAGTGCTGGGGATACAGTCATGATGGAGACCTCCCTGCTTTCATGGTGTTTTACATTCTTGTTGATGGAGACAAACAATATTCAAATAAACATTAATATATGTCAAAATAAGATGAGGACAGTGTGACATGGATTTGCCAAGCTCACACATTGAGTACGTGGCATTCTGATCTCAAGGATGTCAAATGCTGAAGCTCTTTCAGGTGCATTAATTACATGTGTTGTGTGTGTATTGGCAAATACAGAAAGTGCCGGGCCACATGAGATTGTTCCAAAGGTACTATTAAAATTGGGTGTGTCCGTATTCATATTTTAATACATTCTAATGCATTCTCAAAATAGTGCTAAATATTTCAAAGTAATTTGCAGTCTTTTTAAAATTTTTTTGTAGAGATGGAGTCTTGCTCTGTTGCCAAGGCTGGTCTGGAACTTTTGGCTTCAAGTGATCCTCCCACCTTGGTCTTCCAAAGTGCTGGGATTATAGGCATAAGCCACCACACCTGGCCTTTAGTCCTATTCTTTAAAGAAAATTGCCATCCATCTTCTGAGAATTACAAACTTGATGATGAGGAAAAACAAAGACACTTACCTTTGTGCCTTTGTAGTTGCTGTTTTGCTAGGCGTGGAACACTTTCACTGTCCTTGTCTGGCGGGTTTGTACCTGTCTCAAGCAGGTAGCCTTACTTGAATAAGCCTAGCCCTGTCCAGCCTACTCTCTGTCCTTCTCATGTGATTTCATTTTTGTAATCTCAGTGGTACTTAACCGTTCCCATTATATTGTAAAATTCCCCCCTCTTCTCTTATTAGATTGTGAGGGCCTTAAGGGGAAGGACTATCCTTTATTTCTGCAGTTTGATCTGGAACACCCACTTCTGCATAGTTTCAGACTTAAGGGCTTGGCAGAGTAGCTTCCTAATATTTAATATTAATAAGTGTAAAATAATGGGGAAAATGGCAGAGTACATGTAGAGGGACTCTGTTTTGCAATTGAAATGGAGGTTATAGAGCAGTATTTGGTGGCCAATCCTGGTGGTCCCGCACGGTTGTTACAAGAAGGCAGATACTACTTAACTGCTAGCTCCATAAATGTTAGCTCTGACTGTTGCCATTATTCTCTGAAGGGATTGTTGGGAAGGGCTTGTCCCAGAAGGGGATTGGGTAAAGGAGAAATTGCTTCAGGGGGTGGGTGGAGTTAGATCCTGGGATGGCACTGGCCTGGCCGCTTGCCCACCCCTAGTCACAAGGGGGTGAGATAGATCCGTTAGAACATGGTGTTAATGAGGCCAAGGCCACAAGTTAGGTGCTAAGTGAGTCTGGCAGGCTTTACTTCTGAGAAAGCCTGTGCCTAGCACATCACTTTGAGCATGGCCAACTTTAAACTACTTATTGAAGAAAAGGCATAGGTGAGTTTGGCTATTTGCTTTTTCTCATTGTCTGAGACTCACTGGGGGTCCAGGTAAGAGTATGTGTGGTCGGTGCAATTTATCATCGCTCTGGGGGAAAAAGGAAAGTGAGGGGAAAGCATCAAAGCCTATGCTTTGTTGGGGGTGTGTGCATGTGTGATAGTTTCTTTAGGTAGCCAAAATATTATATTAAATGATAAGATTCCGTGTTCCTTCTCAAGAAATAGGGTGGATGTAATTCTTTTATTAATAAAATCATTAGTTTTTATTAATAGTTTATTAGTAAAAGTGCTTCTATGATAGCAACATTAAAGTGTGAATTGCTATTGTTTTATCTAATTTTTGCTGCATATACTGTAAATGTTGATTTAAGAAGAAAGCAAGCCTGAAAAATAAGGAGTCTTCTATCATATAAATGATTGGTCAAGGGAATGTTTGAGCTTAGTAGAGACAGACCATTTATAAAAAGTAATATTATAAAAGTTTTATTTAAGCCTGCTGATCTTTTGAATTTAGCTGACATGTATTTTGGACATTAAAAATGATACATTCTCATTGTAGAAAATCTGGAAAATATAGACAGCAAAAAGAATATAACTTATTTTACCTTCTAGAGCATATTTTGACATTTTATAAAACTTGAGTTATATTCCCTAGATACAATTTTATATTGTTTTCCCATAAGTGATTGTCATGTTAGTTTTAAAATTTCCTCAATTTTAGGATAAACTTGGGGAGTTTAATGTTTTCAAATGATGAGATGGCAAGATTAACTTGGTAATAGCGTACTAAGTTGTTGACAGGTTATGTGTTTAGTGATTATTAGAAGGTAAAGTTATATGGTTAGTAGAAATAGGATTTTATAAGAGATGGTGGGTTTATTCTAATATTAGGCACTTAGTTATCACACAGGTAAGACTATTGGGATCTGAAACTTTTAAAATGCTTACAAACTGTTGTTTCAAATCCATATTCAGTTATGTAGAGTGTGTATAAATATTACGGTCGTATGTGGCTTTGCTTACCTTTTGGTAGCTTTCTCCTTCCACCTTTGGCTAATTTTATAATAGATCTCAAAGTAGGTTAATTATCTACCCTACCGTGATCCATGTCGGCCAGTTTCAGCCAGACTTTATCACAACATATCTTGTTGTCTTATTTGGTTCTAGGCTTTTGACCAAGTCCCCATAGATAGAGTCTACCTCCTTTTTGTCACTTACTAAGTTCCTTTTTCCCTACCTTTAAAGCCATATTCTAGCTCTTCTGAAACTTTTACTGTCTCAGGAAAGATTTAAGCATTTGTATAATTTGTATAATTCTTTTCTATAAACCTTAATTTTTTAGATTGAAATAATCTAATTTTATTTTGGTTTGTCTTTTAGTAGCCCTATTCCAGGAACTTAATACAGTATTTCATTATGTATTTGACAGCATAGTGTAATAAAAAGAGCAGCTGGACCAGAAAGTAAATTCTAATCCAGATTTTGACATTTAGATGTGTGTGTAAGGGAAAGTCTCTTAAAACTTTCTGAGTTGATTTTTCTCATCTTTGAAATAAAGGTATTGGACTAGACAGTCTTTAATAAATATTCCTTATATACTTGTTTCCTTCTGAATCTAAAATTCTGATCCTTAGTGAGTTTATAAATGATTAGCGATATCATTGTCATCATTTTGGGAGCTCTAATCATGTTTTAGATAATATAAAGAGCATGGAATTTGACATAGTTAAATATGAATTTGCCTGGTTTCCAAGTTTTTTTTCAGTGTTACAGAATTTGTCGAAAATTACAGTCTGACGTAAATATATTTTTCTTCCTTTACAACCATTTACTAGAGGTTAGTGATATCACCATTTTAATCACTGACAGACTAATCCACAAAGCTGTTTACTCACTTTTGACACTTTTTTCTTTGCCAGTACCATTTTTATAAAAAAAGGATTTGAACTTTTTTGAGATTCCACATTTATTTCCCTAGCTGTGAATATGACCTTGGATGTTAACTTCTCTTTGCCATGGTTTCCTTACCTGTGAGCTAGGGGTAAAATAACATCTAGTAGACCTGGTCACGGTAATCACTGTGTCCTGTTGACTGTTACTGTTATTACCCTTGTAAAGTGATTTGCTCCCCTCTGTGTGGTAGGAAGTACTCACTGGCACTACTGATTATTCTGTTAGCTCAACAAATACTAACCAAAATTGAAATTTGTTTTATGAAATACAATTATGTCAGTTCATTTTCATCATAAGAAACATTAGTTTATTTGTAATATATGCCTCTGAGGAAGCACCAGTTTATTTTGAAATTAAGTGGATTAAATTATAACATTAAAGCTAAGAATGTAGATTATCTTTCCGTGTTTTGAATAGTTTGTAGAAAAATTTTATTCCTTTTGTCTGGGAACAAAATTAGCTGGTCTAATTTGTGACAGCCTCAAACATGTTTTAGAAGTTTAGAAAAGTTGGGAATACTACTTTTAGAACAAAAATCTTACCTTGTTTTATACTCAAAATAAAGCATGCCAGCGTTTTGTCATTATTAGAACACGGTTATGTGTATTAAAGGGAGCTTCAGGCCTTATTACTCCCTTTCAGGTTTTTCTGAAAGTGTGAGGCCATACTATTACACTTAATTCCCTTATGCTCCTTTTTTTTACTGGACTAACATCTCTAGTTGGTTTATGATGCACTTACCCACTCTGCTCTTACATATCTTGTCTGAAATCTGCTCTCCCTCTATCATGGGCTGGAAGAGGGTAATATATTCAGATATCTCTACAGTACTTTGAGGTGTTGGGAGAAAATTCTAAGAGCTAGATATTATGAGGGATATGGATTGCTGAATTGAAAACTCCTAGAGACCCAGGATTGTTGAAAAAACCTATGTATACCATTGGACTATTTACTATTTTATGTACAGAATTTGTATTGGAAGGAGGTGAGAGTGATAGTTTATCTAAATTGTTTTGGAAGGAAAACTGTTAAGTCTTTGCTTTCACAAAAGTAATCAAGAAGACTTTTGTGATAGTGTAAAGTATAAGATATGTTATGTAGAATATGATTGATTGTGAGGTCCTATAGCCCTGCATTCACGGGCTTATCCTTTCCTTTGCATCTCTGTAAGAAAGACCATTGGCTTCTTCTAAAAAGTGTGTTGTGTCTAAAGAAGAGATGTATGAGCTTGCCTAGATTATCCATCTGTAGTAATCCACATGTCTGAAGCTGCCTACCAATAAAAATTTATTTCCAACTTAAAACAAGAATTGGATGTTTATTTCAGTTACAGCTGACTGACAGATGTTCTTATTAAAATGCTTCATAGGTGCAAGAGCCATGCATGCATTCCCTACTCATAAATAGTGGTTTAATCATAGTATTTTTCAGTGGAGTTAGAGTATTGTTACCTTTGCTTTTATTGTAGTACTTTTTATTTTAGTGATCTACTAAACCTCTGCCTGATAGGTGTTGAGTTTTTTTTGTGGTCGGAGGGGAGGAATTTTTTTAAGTTAATAGTGGTTTTTTGTTTATTTTTGTTTTTTTATAGAGAGTGGTTGTTCCTTCAGAAAGTGTTCATGGAGACCTACATCATATCAGGGTGTATGTGGGTTCTGAGAATACAAAGGTGACTATGATAAGCTCTGGTTTTATGGAGCTTCCCTTTTAGTGTGTCCTGAATGGGTTACAGTTGTGCTGAGAAAGTAGTCCGTGGGCAGCCAGGACGTATAACTGGGTTGGTCAGAGACACTCAACCAGTCCCAGTCTTGTGAGAACAGACCTGTCTGTATATTCTTGTAGGCTCTACAGATACTATTTTCTGTATGTACCCCAGTGAGAAAAAGATTGGGAAGCAGCTTTACTTCTGGTGTTACATAGGAGTGGTCCCCAACCTTTTTGGCACCAGGGACCTGTTTCATGGAAGACAATTTTTCCACGAATTGGGTGTGGAGGAGGCAGAGCTCAGGTGGTGATGCCAGGGATGGGGAGCAGAGTGGCTGTAAATACAGATGAAGCTTCCCTAGCTTGCCCGCTGCTCACCTCCTGCTCTGCGTCGGGTTCCGAAGTTTCATGAAGACAGTTTTTCCATGGACCAGGAGTTCAGCGGGGTGGGGCGGAGCTCAGGTAGTGATTCATAGCCTGGTTCCTAACAGGCCACCAACCAGCCACTGCCCTGGGGTTGGGGACTGCAGTTATAGAGGATAAACATAATACAAATGACTGCATCGTGCAACTTTTTATTAGTATAAGTAATGGTAAATATATGTGAAAGAAAAGATTATTTGTCTCTGGGGGAGAGAAGAGAACTTCAGGAAAAAGCTTCATGGAGGAGGTTTGGACTTATTTACAAATGAACTGTCATTTATTGTGTGCACATGGGGGGATGGGAAACCATGCGTGAGGAAAGCTATAGAGTCATGGGATAGTAGGTTACTTATACATTCTGTAGGTGATTTGGCATGAAAAGGTCTAGTGAGGAATGAAGCTGGGGAGTAGGAAGGGGGCATATTTAGAAGTACCAAGGGATTTTACCAACTATTGATTCTCATTCAAATAATCATTAAAGTTTGTATTTAGCCAGAGGAAAGTTGGGAAGATATAAGAAACAATGGAATTGATAAAAGGTGTTGGTAAATTCAGTTACATTGATTGTTAAAAATTGTATTTTTTTAAAAAAGAAAATTACAACAATAACAAAGATGGGTGGGGCAGAAGGACTATTCAGTGTAGGCAGTTAAAACTTGTTAAGGGTCTCATTCTTGTTTAGGAGCCAATAAAATAATCACTATTAGAAAATTTAAAATTATTCATGAATGTTAAAAAATTAAGGATGAACATACACCCACACAAGAAGTGGATTTTCTTGCTTCCAAACCAGCAGCAGTTTAAGCTTTGTCATTCAAACACTGAGGACAGGAAAATAGGGGAAAAGAGATTAAAAGTGAAAAAAAGAACGATAAACAGAAAACCTAGGTGGAAGAAATAAGCTCTAGTTCTTTAATCATAATAAATCTAAATGAATTAAACTTACTTGCATTGTATTAAAGGAGCTATCAGATTGGATAAAAGACAAAATATTGCTTAAGAAACATACCTACAACAAAAGGACAGTCTAATAATAATACAATACCATTACCACAACTAAGAAAACTAACAGTATGTAGATTTCTTTTTGAGATATTTCAAAGTCATTTAGTTGTTGTTTTTTTTTTTTGTTAGTCTTATTCTTTATCATCTCTGTCTTCTTCAAGATCCATTCAGATTTAGGAAAAGTTAGGCAATATTAGCCTCATTTTTACAAAATGGAAAAATAAAGTCATTCCCACAGTGACTAGGGTTGAAGTTTGGATTTCTTGACTCCTAAATCTATTACAATATTTTTAGGCCAAATATGTTGCAGCTTTGATAGTTGAGACAATTTTTTTTTAAATTTTTTTAAATTTTTTTTGAGACAGGGTCTCGCTTTGTTGCTCAGGCTAGAGTGAGTGCCGTGGGGTCAGCCTAGCTCACAGCAACCTCAAACCCCTGGGCTCAAGCGATCCTCCTGCCTCAGCCTCCCGAGTAGCTGGGACTACAGGCATGCGCCACCATGCTCGGCGAATTTTTTCTATATATGTTAGTTGGCCAATTAATTTCTTTCTATTTATAGTGGAGATGGGGTCTCGCTCTTGCTCAGGCTGGTTTTGAACTCCTGACCTCAAGCAGTCGGCCCACCTTGGCCTCCCAGAGTGCTAGGATTACAGGCGTGAGCCACTGCACCCGGCTGAGACAATTGTTCTTTTAAGACAAGAATTTGGGAATTTTTGTCACTAACTTCTTAGCTATGTGTCTGCGTGTGTATGTGTGTGGCCTTGAGTCTTGTTTCCCTTACTAATTGTACTTGGATATACCACTTAAATGGTTTCAACTATGAAATTGAATAATAATATTCATGTTAGATCAGATGAGATGACATGTGAAAATCCTTTGTACTATAAATATATATTAAAATCACCATTATATGATCATTATTGGTAGGATCCCTTGCTCTCTCAAGAAACCTGTAGAAGGCACTTTAAGATACCATGGACTGTAGGAGTCCTGACAGTGCTCACAAGTTACTTTTGACAAGGTGTAGTCATTTCAAAGTGTGAAAATGAGTAATGATTTTGGTCTTAAGATGCTCAATCAATAGAACAAAGTTTGGATTACCTTTATCAAAAACATCTTTTTACTGTTAGAATTTATGGTTCATAGAGCTGTTGTCTTCCATAACACTGTGTGTTCAACCCCCCCTCCCCCACAATGAGACAGAGTCTCCCTTTTGTCGCCCAGGCTAGGATGCAGTTGCATCATCAGAGCTCACTGCAACCTCAGACTCAAGCTCAAGAGATGCTCCTGCCTCAGCCTCCCAAGAAGCTGGGACTACAGGGGAGTGCCATCATGCTTGGCTAATTTTTTCCATTTTTGGTAGAGACAGGGTCCTCTCTTGCTCAGTCAGAGCTCAAGCAATCCTCTTGCCTTGGCCTCCTAGAGTGCTAGGATTATAGGAATAAGCCACTGTGCCCAGCCTCCTCTTTTTTTTTTTTTTTTTTTTTAAAGGAGTACTGGGTATCTACCCAAAGGAAGAGAAATCTCTGTATCAAAAAGATACCTGCACTTGTGTGTTTATCATAGCACAATTCACAGTCACAAAGATGTGGAGCACAATTCATGATCACAAAGATACGGAATTAACCTGAGTGCCCAACAGGTGATGAGTGGGTAAAGAAAACATGATATACACACCCCATGGAATATTACTCAATGATAAGAAAGAGTGAAATTATGTCTTTTGCAGCAAGTTGGGTGGAACTAGAGGCCCTTTTTGTAAGTGAAGTAACTCAGGAACAGAAAAATAAATGCCACATAGACTCAGTAATAAGTGGGAAATGAACTGTGGCTGTGTAAGGGCACACAGAGTATGTAGTGCAATGATCTCCAACCTTCTTGGCACCAGGAACTGTTTTCATGGAAGACTGTTTTTCCATGGACGGGGGTTGGGAGGAATGGTTACGGGATGATTCAAATACATGACATTTATTGTGCACTTTATTTATATTATTATTACATTGTAATGTATACTGAAAGAATTATATAACTCATCATAATGCAGAGTCTAATGCCACCACTGATCTGATAGGAGGTGGAGCTCAGGCGGTGATGTAGCTGGTAACGGGGACCGCAGGTGTAATGGACATTGGAGACTCCCAAGTGGGGAAGATGGGAGGGAGTGAGGGATGAAAATTACCTGTGGGGTGCAATGTACACTATTTGGGCAATGGGTACACCAAAAGCCCAGATTTTGCCCCTATACAATATATATACATATACATGAAACAATTCAGTTTGTGCTCCCTACATCTATTAAAATAAAAAAAAAGGGGGAAATAAGGTATCCGTGGGCTTAGTTTTCTTATTGACATAAATTCTTTGTCAAACTATTTGTGCTGTGAGGGAGTAGTTACCTTCTGATGTCAGCTAACTCTGTAGTTCCCTTCTAGTAACATTTTTTAAAAGATCTGAAATTAAAATGAGTAAATTGTCTCCATATCTACGGTATTGATCTATCTGGGTTTTTCAGGATTCCCTGAAAAGAGAACTTTTGTAATTCTTTCAAATTATTAAATAGAAAGAGCCTATCTGGGCACAAGTAAAATAAGCAGTTAAGTGTGTAAGTCGTAGGGCAAGGAGAGAATAAAATAAAAGCCTTTTGTTCCTTGGAATGGAAAATATGCTTATAATTTGAGATTATGTAGATGAACATTTATTCTGTTTTGTATGTGATTATCTTAGCCTAAAAATCTAAGCATTGTAACTTTTAAGAAGTTATTTCCACATTTTTTCTAGAATATTGTTTTATAGTTTTTCTTTGCTGATGTTTCAAGGATTTCCTGGTTGTTTGATTTGCTTTATGAAGATATTCATATGCCAGGGTGATTAAGGTGGTACCTTGGGGGTAGCTACTAATACTTTGAACTTTGGGTGTGGAAGGGTCTTGAAATAGTAGAGGAAGGACATTCTCTTCTGTGAAAGGGGATGTAATGTTTAAAAGGTTTCAGACTTTATGGCCTTGAATAATAAAGCTTTGGTTTTCTTTTTTTGAGACAGAATCTCACTTTGTTGCTCATGCTAGAGTGAGTGCCATGGCGTCAGCCTAGCTCACAGCAACCTCAAACTCCTGGGCTCAAGCAATCCTGCTGCCTCAGCCTCCTGAGTAGCTGAGACTACAGGCATGCGCCACCATGCGCGGCTCATTTTTTGTATATATATTTTTAGTTGGTCAATTAGTTTATTTCTATTTTTTAGTAGAGACAGGGTCTCGCTCAGGCTGGTTTCAAACTCCTGACCTTGAGCGATCCGCCCGCCTCGGCCTCACCAGAGAGCTAGGATTACAGGCGTGAGCCACCGTGCCCGGCCAAAGCTTTGGTTTTCTAAGAGCAGGTGAAGAATAGGAATCAAGGGGTTTCACCTTTCCTTCCTGATGGATTTAATGGCATTTACGCTGATCATTTCCTCAGACTGGTGTAATCAGGGCTATTTATGTAAAAGTGAACAAAATTTGGAACAATCTTGAAACATCCAAGTCTCAAAACTAAATATAACTGACCAAAAACAAAACTAAAAATACTGTGCTTTGATTCTGGTAGGCAAATTTATATGATTATTTTTGTTGTCCTTAGTTGCGTATGTTTCTTTAAAAAAGGTTCACCTTTTTTTAGTTTACTGGTTAGTTTCCTGTGTTTTTATTGCATTTTTAAAATTTGAGGAACTGAACGAGGACCTGTGGTGTTCACCTGACTGATTAAAGAAGATGCATTGACTTAATCAACTTGGTAAAAAAGCTGATGGGAAACAACTTTCTCTTCTGGTTGTTTTTTCCCTATAAAAATCACATCCTAGCCATACTTGCATATTTGCATCATTGTCTTAGTTGAAGACATTATAGATTGCCCTTTTTAACTAAAACAATACAAGTGAAACCTGTTACCTTTTTTGTTCTATATTTACTTTGTTATCTTTTATTGAAGTCCCCCCCCCCCGCCTTTATTGAGGTATAATTGACGAATAAAATTGTATATATTTAAGGTATTGTTTTTGTTTTTTAAGGATTGAAAAGTGGTTTTTGCTTAGGTTGCTGTTCCTTCGAAGCACTTTGTGGTCTGATGTTTCAACAGTTTTTACTTCCATGTGTCCTTAAAGCTTCTCTTCTGTTTGTTACACATTTTCACCCCAGATGTTAGTTGCTTTAGTAGCCTACTATCTTTCCTTTTCACTTCTGGAAGTGGATTGTAGTTATTCTATTTCAGTGCTAACAGCCTGGCTCCATTTTGATGTTCTTGCCATTTTATGTTAATGATGACTTAGGTCATTTTAGCAGACTTTGTAAAATTGGTTGTGACTTCTGTAATGTTTAGTTTTCCCAAGGAACTTATCTAGCAAGGGTCTAACATTCCTTTAGTGGCTACTTGGTGGTGCTGTTGCTAGGTACTACACAGGTTGAAATGGCACAGTGATCAAAAATATAGGTGTAGAAGGGTTTGGGTTTAGGTACATTTGGATAAATCTAGAAGGATTATTCAACAAAGTTAGAATATTTGGGTTCATTCTTGGTTGCCATCAAAGTTAACCAGGCCCTCTACAAATGTTACTGGACACTGGTAGAGAAGGCTGGACTGCATAGGTGTGGCCTAGTTGAGAACTGAAATTTAATGATAGAACACTAATAAGTAAGCCTGGTACACATGGAATGGTGTTTGGTAAATGTTTCCTATTCTCTTTCTGCCATTTTTGGGAACTGTCTATGTTTATTATTGACTTTGAAATATAATGACATGGTTACTTTAGAAATGGAGTGGTAGGTATGCCCTTGTCTGACAATTAATAAATTGTTTTTGAAGTACCAAAACCAGGAATTTAAAAGTGAAATAAATAACTCAGGTTTAACTCTGCATATTGTTAACACATTGACTGCCTCGCTAGAAAACAATATTTTTTCCTTGGGACCACAGTGTTTTATTAGGAAAATAGAATAAAAACTACAAAAACAAAATGATACTTTCTAATTTAGTGAAAAATTTGTTATTTTTTATTGTTTTTTATGTGTGAGTTGTATGCAACTTGAAAAATAGTTCTCTCATCTCCCAAGGTGAAGAGATGTGAGTTACATATGCTTCACAAGACCCTGGGCTCAAAACTAGCATAATTTAACTACAACTCACATGGCAGTTAATGTGTTAAAGAATAATATGACATCTTATTACCTTGAAAATAGTAGTTTCTTTTAATTCTACATTTATATAAGCTTTTTTTAAAAAAACTCATTTAAGAAAGTACAAAGTCATATAAAGTTACAAAAAATCTACTCCTACAAGGAGGAGGAGGAGCGGCCCCTTTCCTGATAGGTAATTGCTAGTAAGAATTGTGAGGGGAGTGTGTGTATGTTGCCAGACGTTACCTGTACATGTACAAACATACGGTATTTTGTGTGTATGTGTCATTCCCTTCCAAATAAAATCAACTGTGCAGGTTTATGTGCACCTTGCTTTTTCACTTATAATGGACATTTTTTGTTGTCATCATGTTGTTTCATTCTAGGTCAAAACTGTATGCATTTTAATTCTCTGTTATCTTCAACATCGATCATTATTAGAAAAGTTTGGTTATATAATACTATTTGCGAGTTTTCATTTTATTAAACACCAATTGTATTAGTTTCCTAGGGCTGCCATAATAAAGTATCAAAAACTGTGGTTTAAAATATAGTCATGTGTCACATAATGATGTTTTGGTCTAGAGTGGACCGCGGTTGTCCCTTGAGATTATAATACAGTGTTTTTACTGTATCTTTTCTATGTTTAGATGTGTTTAGATACACAAATCCTTACCATTGTGTCACAGTCGCCCACAGTATTTAGTACAGTAACATGCTCTACAGGTTTGTAGCCTGGGAGCAACAGGCTATACAGTGTAGCCTAGGGGGGTAGTAGGCTATCCCATGTAGGTTTGTGTAAGTACACTCTGATGTTCTCACGACAACAAAATCGCCCAATGACACATTTCTTGGAAGGTGTCCCCGTCATTAAGCAATACATGCCTTCAACAGAAATTTATTATCTCACAGTTCTGGAGGCAAGAAGTCCAAAATCAAGGTGTCTGTAGGGTTGAGCCCTTCTGAAAGCTGTGAGGCGAATCTGTTCCATGCCTTTTTTCCTAGCTACTGGTGTGCTGGTAATCATCAGTCTCTGCCTTCATTTTCACGTGATGTTCTCCCTGTGTCTCTCTTTACCTTGTCCTCCCTCTTTGCCCAGATTTCCCCTTTTTTTAAGGTCACCAGTCATACTGGATTAGTGCCCACCCTAATGACTTCATTGTAACTTGATTACCTCTGTAAATACCCTATTTCCATACAAGGTCGTATTCTGAGGTATTGGGGGTTAGAACTTCAGCACTATCAGGGGACACCTTTCATCTTGTAATACCAGTGGCTCAGTCAGGTCCATTATTATGATCAATGTGAATAAATGTACATTATGTAGGATTATGTACTAGACACTACAGAGTCAAAGATGTTTAAGTTTCAGTCTTTGTCTTTAAAGGGCTTGCAGACTATTTGAGGGAGACCAGCCTCATCCATAATAAACTCTGATACAGACTTGATATGCTAAGTGTTCTGATGTTAAGAGGAAGATAGGCTGGCATTTGAAGTGAAGCCTGGATCAACCGGAGAAGGCTTTTGGGAACAATGGGGAGGGAAGCTTGGTGGGATTTGAAAGGTAATTGGAAGGAACATGAAGAAGGGAAAGGGGTTGGAGAGGATGTGAGAAGTGAATGAAAAAAAAAATAAGAAAGAGTTCAGTAATTAAAATTACTTCAGTAGTTTAATGTTTCAGTAATTTTGTCCTCAAATTTGTTAAATTGATTGGGTTTATATTGGTTAAGGCAAAAGTCTCCTATAAAGGTCTGGTAGTTTAAAAAAAGGCATGTGTATGTTGTTAAAAATCATATTTGTAGTCTGTAGAACTAATTTTTGCTGAAATGAGTTAATGAAAAGTACTTTTGATACAGTAGATAAAGGAAAGTGGGAAAGATCATAGATACGTAGAACACCCACTTCTTTTTTTCCCAAAGTAATGACAGGTTAAAAAACCTATGTAGTTTTAGGTCCATTTCATCTATGGCACTTTTCTGTTTTTTAGCTTAATATATGTAAAACCTATCAAGTGAAAAGGGATCAGAGGAATTGGTTTACTAGAAAATTTATTGGAAAAACAAAACAAAACATGATTACTGTGGGTCAGTCACTATGAAAATAACTGTTATACAGAATATATTTTTATAGTATACCTATTGTGAAGAAACCTCACCAGTATCAGTATTTACATTTTGGATAGCTTTATTATTATTAGTTCATTTTCTACAAACAAAAATTGTTAAATCTGTGAAATGGGCCTATAAGGAGTAGTCTTTAGTTTTACTGATGAGGAAATGGACAAATAGATTATTTCAGATTTCAGTGTCTTGAATTTAGAATTCTGCCTGAGATCTCCCTATATTCAGCCTGGTGCTTTTGCTACTGTGTCATCCTGATGTAATGTAGGTATAAACACTTTTTTCCCCCTAAATACAACCAGAATGTCATTCACTCCTTGCTCTACCTACCTACACACACACAGACACACACACACACACACACACACACACACACACACACCCCATTTCTTAATACTCTCAAATATCCAGTCATGGTTGAAATTACCTGATTGTCTCAAATGGTTCTATATAGTTGGGGCTGTACATTTATTGCATCTGGTTGTTACAGCTCTTAAAAATGGGTTCCTTCTCCTCTTTTTTTTTTCTTTTAGTATATTATGGGGTACAAGTGTTAAGGTTACATATATTGCCCATGCCCCCCTCCCCCCTCGAGTAAGAGCCTCAAGCGTGTTCGTCCCAAATGTTGCACATTCACTCGTTGTGGTTGTATATACCCATCCCCTCCTCCCCCCTCCCACCGTCCCGACTCCTGACTCCCGATAACTGTTACTCCTGTATGTCCAGTTAGGTGTTGATCCGTTAATACCAATTTGCTGGTGAGTACATGTGGTGCTGGTTTTTCCATTCTTGAGATACTTCACTTAGTAAAATGGGTTCCAGCTCTATCCAGGAATATACAAGAGGTGCTATAGCACCATTGTTTCTTAAAGCTGAATAGTACTCCATAGTATACATATACCACATTTTATTAATCCACTCATGAATTGATGGGCACTTGGGTTGTTTCCACGGCTTTGTAATTGTGAATTATGCTGCTATAAACATTCGAGTGCAGGTGTCTTTTTCATAAAGTGACTTTTGATCTTTTGGGTAGATGCCCGGTAGTGGAATTGCTGTATCAAATGGTAGATCTACTTGTATCGCTTTGAGGTATCTCCATATTGCTTTCCACAGAGGTTGAACTAGTTTGCAGTCCTACCAGCAGTGTAGGAATGTTCCTTTCTCTCCGCATCCACGCCAGCATTTATTGTTTGGGGACTTTTTGATAAAGGCCATTCTCCCTGGAGTTAAGTGATATCTCATTGTGGTTTTGATTTGGATTTCCCTGATGATTAGAGATGTTGAACATTTTTTCATATGTTGGCCATTGTTCTGTCTTCTTTTGAGAAATTTCTGTTCGTGTCCTTTGCCCATTTTTTGATAGGGTTGTTTGATTTTTTCTTGCTGATTTTCCTGAGTTCTAAATAGATTGTAGTTATCAGCCCTTTATCAGATGTGTAGCTTGCAAAAATTTTCTCCCATTCTATGGGTTGTCTGTTTGCTCTCTTCACAGTTTCTTTGGCTGTGCAGAAGCTTTTTAATTTGATCAGGTCCCATTTATTTATTTTTGTTGCTATTGTGATTGCCTTAGGGGTCTTCTTCATAAATTCTTTGCCTAGGCCAATGTCTAGAAGAGTATTTCCAACATTTTCCTCTAGTATTCTAATAGTTTCACACCTAAGGTTCAACCTTCTCCTCTTTTATTACAGTTTATCTCTTGAAGAAATTAGATTGTCCCCTAGCTTTTCCTATTTTCTGCACATTGCTGATTGCATCCCCTTCGTGATGTTGGACATATTCTTCATCCTGTGTATTTTCTGTAAACTGGTAGATCTAGGAGGCTTGATCCAGATTCTTTTATTTTTTATTTTTTGTAGGGTTGGGACAGGTGGTGGTGAAAAAACATCGGTGATGTGTACCTCCCATGACATCACATTCTGAGCACGGAATGTCTTGTCCCTTTTTTTGTGATGATAAGGCTGACAGTGGGTCCTTGCATTGTCAGGATGGCTCTATTACGCAGCTCCCTGGCAGCATTTCACCTAATCGTTTTTAGCAACTGTTGATAATCGTTGTCTAGATCACAAAGAGAATATAGATCTAGTCTTTATTATATTTGAAGCTTTCTTACATTTGCAGAATATTTTCATAGTTGTACTCCCAAAATAATAAATTTAGGGTAAAACTTAAAGATATTAAGTTGAACCTTTTCCATACTTAAACATATATTTGTGATATTACATGTGAATTAGTACATGGGGCTCCAATGAAAATTCTTACATTCGAACTATAATAAGGCTTGACTGACTATACACTAAAACTTGACAGAGTAGCTTTTATTTTCCATTTCTTTGGTATGTTTCATTTTGAGGTTATATACTTATTACTCCCATGCTTTTAAAAAGGCTACTTTCAATTCTTAAGCAAATGATTTAGAAAAGTAGATGAACTAACCGGATTCAGATACAGTCACTTGAATTTTCAGATTTTAGGGATAATAGGGTACATTTAAGTCTATTTGTAATGTTTAAAATGGACCAAAAATTTGTTTATTAGTTTCTAAATGAGGCTGTAACAGATTACCACAAATT